>CM070091.1:19101376-19103876 GCA_036178185.1 Liparis tanakae | reverse complement strand
TGGTCAGCAGGCTGGCCCCGCCCCAGATGGTGGACATCCTCCAGGGAGTCACCCGCACGTTGGGGTAGCGGCCGGCCAGAGACAGCACCTCCCTGTACAGGTAGTTGGACCTCTGGGGAGGAAGAGGAGGGTCAAGGCGAGGAGGGTCCAGGCGAGGAGGGTCCAGGCGGGCTCCGCGGTGGGGTCGGCCTCACCAGGTCCACGTGGATGTAGTAGTAGTGCGAGGTGTGGTAGATGGCTTTGAAGAGGCGCTGGAATTGTCGCGAGGCTCGGCCGTGGACCACCAGCACGAAGGCGAGCCGAGTCGGCGCCGGCTGGGCGCCGACCGGCGGCGCCTCGTCCCACGGGACGTTCACGTTGGCCTTTCCTGCCCGGGGAACATTATTATTATTATTAACAGACTTTACGATGCGTTAACGGTCCTGTTCATGAGCTCTGCTACACGGTCCTCAAACGTTCATCACATTAGGGAACGCAAATCTAATCAAATTAAATTAATTAAAGTTAATGTATTCTCTGCTTCCATTTCCCCGTGACAGGATTTCTGCTTCTCTCTTTCTTGAATATTAGGAATATTTATATTTTGGCGTTTTGTGGACAAATTGAGCTCCGGGAAATAATAAATAAATATGTAAACGTTTTAGTCAAAACCGTTTGTTGTCCGACTTCAGTTCACGAACATTTATAGAAACAAAACCGGCGGGAAGACATCCGACCGGCTGGATGTAGACCTCGTAGACCTCCTAGACCTCGTAGACCTCGTACACCTCCTAGACCTCCCAGACCTCCTAGACCTCCCAGACCTCCTAGACCTCGTAAACCTCCTAGACCTCCTAGACCTCCTAGACCTCCCAGACCTCCTAGACCTCGTAAACCTCGTAGACCTCCCAGACCTCCTAGACCTCGTAGACCTCCCAGACCTCCTAGACCTCCCAGACCTCCTAGACCTCCTAGACCTCGTAGACCTCCCAGACCTCCTAGACCTCGTAGACCTCCTAGACCTCCTAGACCTCCCAGACCTCCTAGACCTCGTAGACCTCGTAGACCTCCTAGACCTCCTAGACCTCGTAGACCTCGTAGACCGAGCTCACGTCCGTCACACCGGAAACCAAATTGTCTTCCAGCTCCAGTGGAGACAGTGACTCGTCGTCAAGGCAACCCGTCACCACGGGGATGGACCCCGGGCGGCCGGCGGCGAGGAGCCATCAGGCAGCCGCTGCTAAAATAAGACGAGGAGCCGCTCGTTAGATCGGGTGTAATTAGGCTGGCCGAGTCGCCGAGTGTTCGGCTCTGGAAATAGGGCGGCGGCTCTCCGCGGGTCGGACGCGTGCCGGGTTACCAAACGCTTTTTAAAGAGGATAAATCCGGACGGGGTGAGCGGCTCGCTGCAACCCGCCACTTCAAAGCCGCCGCTTCGCCTCTCGTCCCCCGGGCCGACTCTCTCATTTGTCCACCGGTTCCACCGCAGGCCGCGGTTTTGCCATTATAACCAAATAGCTCGTAGCTAACGCTAGCTCGTAGCTAGCGCTAGCTACCAGCTGTGAGCGTGACAGTCTGATATCGTTGTTGGCGTTTTAAAAGTAGCGGTTTAGCGCCGGACACGTTCAGAGAGAGGAGGACCTCTCCCCCCGTGGACCCTGATGTTGGCCTGAGTGAAACGCTCCTTTCTAAACCTTTCACACGTAGCAAGTTAGCATCTGGCGGCTACATATAGAGCTTCAGTTAGTATCAGTATTTTCTCATGAACTTTTTCAGGAAACATTAGAAGTTAATATTATTAAAAGCAGGTTGGAAGATGATGTCTGGAAGGACATAAACACAGAGCTGCCAACTTTTCAAAAAACCTTGGAGTGAGATTTTGTCGGGGGTGACCAACATGTTGATGTGAACGCAGCCACACGCGGTGGTGGCTCAAATATCAGGACATTTGAATTAATTTGGCATTGAACCCATTACCCACATGTTGTACCTGCATTCTGGCCTGGCAAAGGTCTCTTACGAGTCATCTTTGTTACCTTAAAGAATTAAAATGTTTTTAATAACTCTACTCTCATTTACAAAAACATGTCTAATTCTATTGCAAAAATGTCCTGTCTTTATGTTAAATTCTTTAGAATACATCTTACTTTTTCAAAGTATTGTTTTGAGAGGGTCCTTTTCCTAGGACTGCAAATAAAAAGATAAATGCTATGTGGGCAGCTTAATAAACAATTCTATGAAGTTTTGAGCATGCAGTATACCGAGAGGTTAACAAGGTGCTCTCCTGCTTGTTATGACAGCTGAGTTTACATCACCTCACACAAACACACACAACACATTATTTATTTCAAGATGTAAAGTTTAAGAGAGAGAGTACTTAGTTGAACCACGTCATTAACAGCTCTCAGGTTCTAAAGACAGGTAAGAGTGACTGATGCTTTATTTTCATTGGTTGCTGGATTACAGATAGGTTCTTTTCTGATTGGCTATTGTGTAGCCCAGCTCTTCTTTCTGATTGGCT
>CM070091.1:19091376-19096376 GCA_036178185.1 Liparis tanakae | reverse complement strand
ACACACACACACACACACACACACACACACACACCACACACACACACACACACACACACACACACACACACACAGGGAAGATCACAGAGCATCCGCTTAACTGTAATGAAAGGACGGTTGCAATACTCTCTCACACACACACACACACACACACACACACACACGCAAACACACGTCTTGACAACATACATGAGAACACCTGGATCCCACCAGGTAAAACAACACACACACACACTTATACACACACACACACACACATGCATACACACGCACACACACACACACACACGCACAGAGGAATGCAGAGGACTCAAACTGACCTGAAGAGAGAAGACTTCACTTTAAACTCTCTGCATGTCAGAAAGAAACTATTATAAAATACATCTCCACAGGGTGTAAACGTTAGTTTAATGTAGTTTAATGCAGTTTAATGTAGTTTAATGTAGTTTAATGCAGTTTAATGTAGTTTAATGTAGTTTAATGCAGTTTAATGTAGTTTAATGTAGTTTAATGTAGTTTAATGTTAGTTTAATGTAGTTTAATTTTCATTAACGACCCAAATCACACACACTCCTTAAAGTGGAATACATTGATATGAAAGCTGTTCATGTTCAGAATGAGATATTAACTATAAATATGTTGAACCATAACACTTAAATATGCTCCAGGCAGGGTGTCACACACACAAACACGCACACGCACACACACACGCACACTCAGCTGACCTATTGATTCCAGCGGTGCAGCTGTTCCGCGGAGCATCGGCCCCCGCCCCCCGCAGACAGCTCCCTCTGCCCGGGTGCGTTGGCTCCGGGTCGGTGCTCCTCGCACCGGCACCGCGTGCGGTGACGTTCGGCCTACCGACGCGTCTCGACGCGCGCGCACAGAACAACAGGCAGCAGCGGCAGCATCCTCCGCAGCAGCGGCGGACCATGCGGGTTCCTCTCCGGGGGGAGAGGACCCAAACACAACCCACGACCGAGCCCCCTCCCCCTAGACCCCCCCAGACCCCCCTAGACCCCCCTAGACCCCCCAGACCCCCCAGACCCCCTAGACCCCCCAGACCTACCGCCTGCAGCCGGTGCCGCGCCGCCGCCGCCTTCGCGTCGCCCTTCTCCTGCAGCCCGCTCCTCCGCGGCTGCCCGCCGGCTGCGAGGAGCCCCGCGGCGGCTCGCTCCTCTCTCTTCTCCCGGCTGCGGGCGCCTCCGTCCCCGCCGGCGGAGTCCAGGCTGCTGAAGTTCCACACGATGAGAGTCTGGACCAGCAGCACGGCCAGGGCGGCGATCAGCAGGGCGGACTTGGAGCGCCGGGCCAGCCTGCGGGCGCACGGGGTACCGTTCATCTTCCTCCTCCTCCTCCTCCTCCTCCTCCTCCTTCTCCTCCTCCTCCTCCCTCCGGCTCAAGCTGAGAGCCCCATCCGCTAAACGCCGACAGCGGGGTGTGAATGCTCCCCGACGCCGCCTGAGAGGGGCTACTGGCAGGCACAGAGGAGGAGGAGGAGGAGGAGGAGGAGGAGGAGGAGGGAGGGAGGGAGGAGAGAGGGAAGAGGGAGGGAATTTGGCAAAGGCTTGAAATGAGGAGAGAGGTGTGGAGGAGGCCCCCGTGTGGCCGTTCAACAGCTCAACAGCTGGAAGCGTTCATGTTCTCATTTAGAACAAATGACGTCATTATACATCCAATACCATAAACAGCCAACTACTAATACAAATAACTATAATAATTATAATAAAAATAATGTTTCTATGAAACTTCTACGCAGTTAACGAATCAAATAAAATATGATTTCAACATGAAAACATTTTTCTTCAATCAATCAATTTTTATTCATCTTCCTGTTCCTCGGGTGAGGTATACAGTGTGTATGTGTGTGTGTGTGTGTGTGTGTGTGTGTGTGTGTGTGAGAGAGAGGGGGGGTTGTATATATGTTAACAAAATGATTTAAAATAACAATATAAATATATATCAGTGTGGAAAAACAATATCAATTAAATGTGATTAATTGATGAATGTCAAATTAATACTTGAGCAGTGGACAAATGAGTTATGAGGATGATATAATGTGGAAAACTGTCTATCCACCCTCACACACACACACACACACACACTGCTCCACCAGATTAATCTGTTGTCATGCATATTGCAGAAATCTAATTGAATGGAAATCTAAAATTACTCTTTTCAACCCTCAACTCCTCCTCTACATTTTTATATCACCCTGAAAAAATTACAAATCTATAACTGAGTTTTGTCAACAGAAGTCGTACAACTACGTCACCCTGGTGGTCAGGAGAGAGAATGCAGCTCTAACACATGAAGCATAGACTTCTATACAACCAGAGGAGTCGCCCCCTGGTGGTCAGGAGAGAGAATGCCGCTTTAACACATGAAGCATAGACTTCTATACAACCAGAGGAGTCGCCCCCTGGTGGTCAGGAGAGAGAATGCAGCTTTAACACATGAAGCATGGACTTCTATACAACCAGAGGAGTCGCCCCCTGGTGGTCAGGAGAGAGAATGCAGCTTTAACACATGAAGCATAGACTTCTATACAACCAGAGGAGTCGCCCCCTGGTGGTCAGGAGAGAGAATGCCGCTTTAACACATGAAGCATAGACTTCTATACAACCAGAGGAGTCGCCCCCTGGTGGTCAGGAGAGAGAATGCAGCTTTAACACATGAAGCATGGACTTCTATACAACCAGAGGAGTCGCCCCCTGGTGGTCAGGAGAGAGAATGCAGCTTTAACACATGAAGCATAGACTTCTATACAACCAGAGGAGTCGCCCCCTGGTGGTCAGGAGAGAGAATGCAGCTTTAACACATGAAGCGTAGACTTCTATACAACCAGAGGAGTCGCCCCCTGGTGGTCAGGAGACTTCTATACAACCAGAGGAGTCGCCCCCTGGTGGTCAGGAGAGAGAATGCCGCTTTAACACATGAAGCATAGACTTCTATACAACCAGAGGAGTCGCCCCCTGCCTTCAACATAACCAGACAGAAACTCAGATTTAACAAGAACCGTTTATTTTCCAGGTTTCAATGACACAGTAACAAAATGCAAAAGTTATTTACTTTTTATCCAAGTGTAGAAAAATACTTCTGAACATATCAAATAAACGGGCAACATGTGGTCGGGCTCACATGTGGCAAGCTGTACAACCCCAACCCTGGATTGGTTTTGGGTTGATGGTTGTAAGGATCTGGATCTGGTTCGGATCCCAGACACAATCCTCCTCCAAGCCGCTCTTTACCATATTTAAACTGTTGGGTGGCACCCAGGCGGTGTCAAACACCTCGCCGTACCTGGAGTCATGCCAGGTCTTCTGACGAGGGTGGCCTTGGTAATTGATGGCGATCACTTTCCCCACGTTGACCTTAACCTTGATGACGACCCTGTCAGACTCTGGGTGATTGATGGGATAGCGGCTCGCCTTCTGCAGGTCTCTGCTGAGGTAGACGCCGCGGCCGAGCATCCCGCCTGGAGACTGCTGGAAACCGCTCATCAGAATTGACTGAGCGCTGCTCCAGGTGGTGCCGTGGTACATGACGTAGTTTCTGTTGTTAATGGGCTCAGAGAGAGCCAGTCGAAATACCCCGGGGGGCAGCTCAAAGTCGTCTTCAGCCCACTGCATGTTGGAGTCAGGGTCTCTGGAGGAAAGAGGACTATCAGACGAGTTCTGACAGTCAGACTCAAACAGAATTGGACTTCATCAGATTCAGCATCAGAACCGTTTTTTTGCCATTCATGTTGACATATGAGAAGTGTGTCTCGGCGGTGCGACATCATTACCGACATCTATCAGATACACTACAACTGTCAGGACATTTACCATGAAGCATGAGAACAAAGTGTGTTCCCTTACCTCGTCCTCGCGTCCTTCCTCGTGGAATGCCGCTGGTGACTTCACTCCTCTTTATATAAGCACCTCGGGATGGAGGAGCGTTCACGTTTCACTTTCGTTTCTCTTCTCACTTTGTTTCATGGCTTTCGTTTACTGCGTATTCTCATGGGTGTGGTCAAGATAAGGCATTGTTAGTCCCTCAGTGGGGACGTAGCAGGATTAGCAGATGCTCAGTAGTGAGCAGCAATATAAATAAAAAAGTTTTAAAAACAGTAAGTAACTAGAAGGGGCACTCAGTAGAGCGCATACCTTCACATATCACAAGATTGAGCCTTGAATTATGAACATTTTGGCATTAGTTGCCAAATTGACCGCGCTATAGTAAAAAGAAGATTTTGACGTTTCCATGACCTTTGACCTTTGACCTTTGACCCGATCGATCAACAAATCTAATCAAATGCCCCCCGGATAATAATCAATCATCCCACCAAATTGCATGCGATTCGGTTTAATACTTTTTTACTTATGCGAATAACACGCACAATACAATACAAATAAGCGGCGATCAAAACATTATCTCACGCATTTTCAATGCGAAGGTAAAGATACAATAGCAACATCAAATATACAGACGGAAAAGAAGTATATACCAGGTAATAATGAAGTGTATTTGCAACGCAGAAACAGTCAACAAGTGAAAGTGTTTAAAGTGAGAAAGGACTTTTAAGTGAGAAAGGACTTATTGTAAGTCGCTTTGGATAAAAGCGTCTGCTAAATGACATGTGATGTAAAGTAATGTACAGAAAGGGGTTAAGTGATCCAGTGTTTTAATGTTGTGACAGCGGTGGTGAGTTCAGGGCCTTGGAGCGCGGGGGAACTCCAGGTCTCCAGGTCGAGACAGAATAAAGACATCCACCTCTAGGGAACAGGTTTGGTTGGACGCCTGTGATGGGCTCAGCCGCTCCTGCTTCTCGCTGAGCTGCTTTTCATTTCCGTGAAAACCAAACCGGTGGAGCTCCGGTTCCGGTAAACCTGCCGTGTTTCCTGTAAATGTGTCGAGCCTCCTTCCAGGTTTACATGATTACTACATGAATCATTTCAACTGAAAGACAGGAGCCTTTATTACAGGTTAATCCACAAATATATTCCAATGCACAC
>CM070091.1:19048876-19081376 GCA_036178185.1 Liparis tanakae | reverse complement strand
CCTCACAGGTCCATGACTAAGCACCTGGAGTCCCAGAGAGCTTCCTGTAGTGTTTTTAGAGTTGGAAACCGGCATCAAACTGTTATTCTGCGTCTACTGTACTGGTCTGAACTCTATTGTCTGCTCGCTAAGAGAGCAAGTGATTGTTTACGTGTGAGATTGGACTACAATGCCCCCCCAGTGTGAGCCTCAGAGAGCTCTTTGTGTGTCCACTGTCCACGCAGCTGAACGCACAGCCAGTACGTCCAGCGAGCATGACATAACACAAGGAGCTCATCATCGTCATCATCCTCATCACAAGAGCAGGACCGTGACTCACCGCTGCTGTACGCGTAAGGGGACTCGGCCGATCCGTCCTGCAGGCTGTCCAGGATCTCTCCTTTGCCCACGTCGCTGTCGCCCACCAGGAGGAACTTGAGCAGGTAGTCGTAGCTCTTCACCGGGCTGCCCTGGCTGACCATGGCGTCGCCCATCAGCCTGTTGGGGGCGAGGGGGGGGGTGGGGGACCCTCACTCACTTCAACCAAACCTCTGCCGGGTCTTTAGCCCATGAAGTGCCTAGAGGGAGTCCAGTAGCTTGAAAAGTCCTCCGATGAAGGGCCACTCACAGGTGTGTGTGTGTGTGTGTGTGTGGGGGGGGGGGGGTCCTAATGAAAAACAAGCTGTGTCACACACACGTGGATCCGAAAAAACAAAACACCATAATGGATAAAAGTCAGATTATAATAGTTGTGCTCAGTGAGGGTAACTTTTAACTAATGTAAACAACTTGGTGCTCATCTTTCAAACAGATGAGCCGCAGCTTATAAACCAGGTTTAACCACAATGTGACCATTAATTCACCTTCTTGAGCCATAGAAACACAACATGCGAGAATATCTGTCTGACAGTGGAAGATATAAAGAGCGGAGGAGCGACGGAGCTACATCCGGACAGCTCAACGTCTATGAAGGGAGGAAAACATGCCCACCGTCCGGGAACGAGGTCATCACACGCCACATTTACACATGTTATTTGCAGATATCTGTTCTGAGATATGTTGTATAGAAGGAAGACGCACTGCTGTAGTCAGTTTGTTCCCGTTTAGGAGAGAAAGCTCTTCGGGGAACAACAAGCTAGCCGACTAGCTTAAACGTTAGCACGGGAGCTAACGCTGTCAACAGACTCGGTAGTTATTAAAAAGACATACGTCACTGGTTGCGCGTTATGCTACAGTTATAACAACCTGTATAACACCGTTTATAAACACACTTCCCGCTGGATATACACTGCGCGCGGCACCGCTAAAAGCTCAACTTCAACCCACGTCGGTGTAGCTTTCAGGCCCCTTTCGGGGGTCTTTCTTTAGTCCGGGGTGACAATATTTTCCGTAACCTCTCTGCGCTTTTTATCCAGAAAACATCGATATCTTCGGTCGGGATCAGAGGCCCGCGGCGTTTTTAAGTCCAGTCCAAATCTCCGTGGGAGTACTCGGCAATCTCAGTCCGTGATTTGTCCATTCTGCTCCATCGTGTTGGACCATGGTCACCGCGCGACTCTCCGTGCCGCGTAACGACGCAGACTGGCGGCTGACAGATCCACGCTCTGTTGTTCCCGCCCTCTCGTCACAAGCCCCGCCTTCCCGCGCGCGCAATTGGACGCCGCTTCCGCGGGGAGGAACAGGGCAGCCTCTGATTGGCTGGGCAGAAACGTCCGTCAAGAGCCCGCTGTCAACAACACGCAGATGGCGAGGGGGACCACGGACAACAAAGATGATTAACTGGTCGCTGAATGCGTGCAGGACAATGGAAATAACGTGGATAAACAAGATTACATGAAAGCGATGACATGTTATGTGTTCAGGGTACAATTATGACATTTTAAAAAGGACCTTTAGCAACAATTAAAGACACAATAGTTGGGGATTTTGGACACCTTATCAGTTTGATAATGTGAAGCATGTTCAATTACATAGGTACTACAGTAAAATCAGAGACCCATATTTTATATATTTTTGAATTTGTTGACAGTCAATAAAATAACACCATACCAGTTTCCTACACACATTAATTGATCTAAAAGAGCCGATAATAACATTGAGCCCTCCCTCCCTTTACTTTCACATGCACACTTACTCCTACTACCTGTTTATACCACTCCCTGTGGTTTGAGGAAGCAACACTGCACAGTGAAATGAATAACATTATGAAATGTGCACTAAGAGGCTGAGTGTGTGTGTGTGTGTATGTGTGTATGTGTGTGTGTGTATGTGTGTGTGTAATGCCGTCTGTTTCATAACATCATGTGTCACCGCTCCACAGCTCTGACAGAAGAATCTCAGAGGACGAACAGCTACATAAACATAATGAGATCATGAAGATGTGACGAAGCACACGCAGTGAGAGATCACCGTCTGTGCCGATAATCAGCATCGATTGATCGGTTATTAGTTAGTTATCCCCCATACAATTAATACATTCTTCCATTATAGAAAATATGAACATGGGAGATCCACACGCCTCTGATAGTTTAGATCTGGTCTTATATTAACTAAAGATAGACATCTTAATAAAGTAATTATCCAATTACCCCACGATTAAAAAATGACAAATTTATTACAAATAAAAAATATCTGTAACTGTTTTTGCGTTTCAAAATTAACTAAATCTACACGTAACAGTTACACCAAAGCAAAGGCCTGTGACAATTATAGCTAGCCAAGTGTTTTTATTCTGAAAAGCTGCATATTAAAAAGGGTAGAGTCAAGTGTTGATCATCTCAAATGCGTTCTGGGGCACTATAAAGAAAGAAAATAGATTTAATCCTGAAAAACAAGGTTTGCCTGCGTCTGTGCCAGAGTTTTGGTGTTAATGACGCCACAGTGCAGTCGACCTTTGACCTTTTGGGTTACCACACGTGGCCACTTAATCCCTTTAGGCCATTAGCCATCTGCCTGAAGTCGCATCATGTTTAGCACATGAATACTCGAGTTAAGGCTGAGGTCGCTCTGCCTCACTGAAAGGAGAATTGTCTGACTGGCGTCAAACACGAGATCGGATCCTGAACGACGTCGTCATCAGTTTACAAACAGAAGAAGAGACGATCGAATATTAAATAGATTTTTATTAAAACGATGAGGGAACATTTAGTTTGGATTAAAAAGTGGGACAATGAACTAGAAGATGAACAAAAATAATAATTCACATTCAACAGATTAAACTGCGTAAAATCATCCAATCAGATGGCCGGGTGCTTAGCTTAGCTTAGCTTAGCACAAAAGCAGGAAGTTACTCACGAGCACTTTGACAATGTTCCTCAGTTTGTTCGGTACAGTTCGTGCTCACAAACATTTAATGAGAGGTTTGTTGTGATGAAGACTTAAGGACAATAATTAATAAAAATGACATTAATTGGCACATAACGATTGACTTAAAAAACACACATTTATATAGTTGTAAGGACTCAACAGAACTGTTCACTAATCATTTAATTTAAATAAAACTAATTTAATTAAAACACAACATATTCTAAATAAATAATAAAAAATCATTTTGTATCATTTGACTAATACTTGTAATAATATAAACTCTAAGATGACAACTATCTACATGATCAGTGCGGTAAGTAAATAAATACCTGGCTTGAGTGTGTTAGTCGATCCAGGCTTTAAGAAAACTAAACTAAACTTTAACTAAACTTCTCACATCAAATTACATTCTCACTCTCAAGATTCCGTCAGTTTGCTGATTTGACGAGTTTTAGAATTGTTATAATAGTAGTTCAGCAGAAGTTAGTCTCCTTTAATACAACTCAGTTATCATGAGACACATGTCAGTTATCATGAGACACATGTCAGTTATCATGAGACACATGTCAGTTATCATGAGACACATGTCAGTTATCATGAGACACATGTCAGTTATCATGAGACACATGTCAGTTATCATGAGACACATGTCAGTTATCATGAGACACATGTCAGTTATCATGAGACACATGTCAGTTATCATGAGACACATGTCAGTTGTCATGCCTCATGTCAGTTATCATGAGACACATGCCAGTTGTCATGAGACACATGCCAGTTATCATGTCTCATGTCAGTTATCATGAGACACATGTCAGTTGTCATGTCTCACATGTCAGTTATCATGAGTCACATGCCAGTTATGTCTCATGTCAGTTATCATGAGTCACATGTCAGTTGTCATGTTTCACATGTCAGTTATCATGTCTCACATGTCAGTTATCATGAGTTACATGTCAGTTATCATGAGTCACATGTCAGTTGTCATGAGACACATGTCAATTGTCATGTCTCACATGTCAGTTATCATGTCTCATGTCAGTTATCATGAGTCACATGTCAGTTGTCATGAGACACATGTCAGTTGTCATGTCTCATGTCAGTTATCATGAGTCACATGTCAGTTGTCATGAGTCACATGTCAATTGTCATGTCTCACATGTCAGTTATCATGTCTCATGTCAGTTATCATGAGTCACATGTCAGTTATCATGAGACACATGTCAGTTGTCATGTCTCATGTCAGTTATCATGAGTCACATGTCAGTTGTCATGAGTCACATGTCAATTGTCATGTCTCACATGTCAGTTATCATGTCTCACATGTCAGTTATCATGTCTCACATGTCAGTTATCATGTCTCATGTCAGTTATCATGAGTCACATGTCAGTTGTCATGTCTCACATGTCAGTTGTCATGAGACACATGTCAATTGTCATGTCTCACATGTCAGTTATCATGGTTCATGGTTTCTTTTGGTTATTTCTCAGAACGTTTTCCACATTTATTTATTTATATTTAGTCTCCTTTGAGGATTTCTAAATCTTATTTGATAACGTGGGCTCTTTGCGTCCCACATTTGAAAACACACACAACACAATTGTTTCTTTAGTGTCTTTTCCTTTTAGGAAACCCAGTGAATGAAAGTCCATGACTGGAGTTTAATCTCATATTTAATCTAAGCCTGTGAACCCGATGGTGCTGGGCGTGTGGCGGACCTGTTGGGGAGCAGCAGCTGGCCTCAGTCCGTCTTGGTGGTCTTGTGCCTCCAGGGGTAAACCAGCTCCCCCACAAACAGCTTCTTGACCAGCGCCGCCCACGAGTCTCTGGGGTAACAGCTGTAGGTGGGCGTCCGGTAGGTCTGGACCACCGTGCTGCACTTCAGAGGGTTAATCTGAGGAGGACAAGGACTTTGGATTGGCTTTGGAAAGATGTCATAAATCAAAAAACGATCAAAACAAATTAAAATCTTAACCTTTTATTTACTCTTTATTGTTGTCTATAGCGGCCATTTGTTTTATTGTCACAAGTAAATACGCTCATAATTCATCTCTAATATATATTTTGTGTTTGTGTGAAAACATCTAGTTCACACATCTGGTATGCATATTATTTTTACTGACTGGACCTTGAACGCATCGCAATGATGGAACCGCCTAAGTTAGCCGTTAGCTCCGGTGCCGTTACACCACGCATGTGAAATACTCTAGACAGGAAGTGCTTTTGTTTGAATACCAACAATAAGCCTTTTGTACCAAATCCTTCAGAATAAAAGCATCATTCAATAACAAACTGACGCTTTAAGGCGCCTTATAGAGATAAAAGCGCTGAGATTGAAGCTCTAACTCTAACGCACAGCCAACGGACGGATGGAGACCCGTCTCTACGGGTTGAAGCTCTTCAGACAGGGAACAGGACTTCTCACCTCCATCAGCAGGTGCAGCGCCGTGCCCGGCTCTTCACACAGCACCCTGAACTTCACGCCCTCTGGGAGCAGAGGAGGAGAACCCGGTTTGTAAACAAGTCGTTTCCGCCTCTCGGTGATAATAAAGCGATGGAGTGTGATCACCTGCCAGGCGGTGGGGCCGAGTGAGCCGGAGCGCCACGGCGAACAGGGGGAAGGAGTTGATGAAGTCCACGCTGAGGTGGAGGACGCCCTGGAACAGCACCACCACCAGGCGCAGCTGAGGGAGGGACACGCAGGCGATAAAAACAAACCTATCCATCTTTCAGGCCATCCTTCCATCCATCTTTCCATCCATCCTTCCTTCCTATCTGTATTTGCTACATCAGCATTTATACATACAGGTAAAGCAATAAAATATATTTTGTAATAATAAAAAAAACTGAATATATATATATATATATATATATATATATATATATATACATACATACATACATATTGTGCTTTACATTTAAAACATTTTTTTTAAAGCACAATATATATATATATATATATATATATATATATATTGTGCTTTACATTTTTTTTTATATATTCAGTTTTTTTATTATTACAATTTTTTTTTTTATTACAAAATATATATATAATAGTTAAATTAAATAAACTCAGAAAAGAGTAGCGCAAAGATGTAAACCAACAACAGTGTGACAGTGTAGCTGCATTAAGTGGACACACTGATGTAAAACGTTAACTCCACCCAGAATCTATTCACACACCACTCGGGTCAGAACCGGGTCAGAACCGGACAGAACCAGACAGAACCGGGTCAGGTGGAGGTGCAGAATAAGCTCCTCCTACCAGAGTGAAGACCAGGTAGTAGAGCGCCGTGGTGGGCAGCAGGAACAGCAGCACGGTGAAGAGCAGCGTCCCGATGAAAAGCTGGAAGACACCAAGACGATGAACGAGAGGGAGACGGTGGTGTGTGTGTGTGTGTGTGTGTGTGTGTGTGTGTGTGTGTGTGTGTGTGTCACCTGGTCCAGGTCATAGGAGCAGGAGTCCACTCTCTGTCTCAGGACGTTCCACTTCTTCCCTCTGAAGAGCCTCCAGAGAGACGAGAGGCCGTAGACCTTCAGGCAGTACAACCTTACAATAACAGAGTCATAAATACATTACAAAATATAATAACACACATATTATATAATAAATAAAGAATACATTAACATATGATATAATAAATAAATAACAATAAAATATAATATACATATGATATAATAAATAAATTATACAATCAAATATAACAATACACATTTTATATAATAAATAAATAATACAATCAAATATAACAATAAACATACTAAATAATAAATAAATAATACAATATAATATTCATATGATATAATGAATAAATAATACAATAAAATATAACAATACACATAAATAATAAATAAATAGTACAATACAATATACATACAATGAATGTAACAAAATTAATGATGCAATAAAATATATGATAGTAAATAATTATAGAATAATCTTTTTATATTAAATAAAACATTTATTTTGTATTTGGTGAAGACGATTGAAAGGGGAGCTAATAATTAAGAGGGGGGGGTTCAAGTCATGGAGCTGGAGGAGCTTCATGTGAGGAGAGAGGGAATAATGCATAAAGCAGGAGGACCAGAGCGGACGTCTTCAGGGCGGATGCATAATTCAGTCTGCTCCAACATCCAAGGGATCCTCCCAGGACTCGGTGGCCTCCATCCCCCCTCCATCCTCCATCCCCCCTCCATCCCCTCTATCAGCCTCCATCCCCCCTCCATCCTCTCCATCCACCCTCCATCCCCCCTCCTTCTATCAGCCTCCATCCCCTCTACTTCTATCAGCCTCCATCCCCCCTCCATCCTCTCCATCCACCCTACATCCTCTCCATCCCCCTCCATCTTTTCCATCCCCCTCCATCCTCTCCATCAGCCTCCATCCCCTTTATCAGCCTCTCTTCATCCCCTCTATCAGCCTCCATCCTCTCCATCAGCCTCTCTTCATCCCCTCTATCAGCCTCCATCCTCTCCATCAGCCTCTCTTCATCCCCTCTATCAGCCTCCATCCCCCCTCCATCCTCTCCATCCCCCCTCCATCCTCTCCATCCCCCCTCCATCCTCCATCCATCAGCTCAGACTCACGTCTACAGGGAGGTGAGCTACGATTCAACGATATTAACAAAGAGACGACCGGATTCACCACTGGAGACACGTCTCAACACGCCTCAACACGCCTCAACACGCCTCAACACGCCTCTACATGTCTGACCACGTCTCAACACGCCTCAACACGTCTCTACATATCTGACCACATCTCAACATGTCTGACCACGTCTCAACATGTCTCAACATGTCTGACCACGTCTCAACACGTCTGATCACGTCTCAACATGCCTCAACATGTCTGACCACGTCTCAACACGTCTGACCACGTCTCAACGCGCCTCAACGCGTCTCTTTCCTGCTGTTGCCCTTCAAAACAAGAGCCCAACATAAGATCATTGAGAGTTGCTTTCCTGCTGTTTGTCCTTCAAAACAAGAGCTCGACATTGAGCTTTATTGAGAGTGGTCGTGTGAAGCCTGCAACCCTGTTTAATTAGAAGTGAAGGGGAGAGCTCATGGCAGCGTATAATAATGATAATAATAATGATAACACGTGATTACTCACACATATGTGCACTTGTTTTGTTTGGCAAACGTTGGACGTTATTGTTGTAACAACTAAATAAAAGCACGAATCACATTTTTAGACCTGACCCAGTTCTTCAACGGTGACGTAGAACTTCCCGTTCTGCCGGTCGGAGCAGCTCAGAGTTGTTGAACCGGCTTCAGTTTAAATGAACGGATTAAAACACGTCCAGTATTTAATAATAAGATGTTACCGTCGTCTTTATTGCTTTAGTTTAACCCCTCTGTTGTTATATTTACTCTTTTATTTAATTAAACAAGGTGCTATAAAATCACTATTTTACATTCTATGCCCTGGTATCACTTACAGGTTGTAAGAACACGCCCCCTGCTGGTCATTCAGAGGAACATCTTACATGAATCCAGTCTACAGTAAATCAAGTGTGCTAAAATAAAAAGAACAGAACTCTAATTACTCTTTACACGTATTAACTTGAACTTTTTCATGACAATAAATTATCGTCTTATTTAATTTGCAGCGACACCTGGTGGAGTAAACGCAGTATTGCAGTGCTAAGTATCGTTAGTGTCCTGCATCGGGCCGCTGGCCGGTCTCACCGGGCTCCGTAGACGTAGAAGCAGTAGATGTGGAAGGTGAGCAGGGCGACCATGTCCGACAGCAGCGAGAGGGCAAAGGTCAGGCCGAGGCAGGCCGACAGGCCCCCGTACCACAGGATGGCCTCCACGAAGGGGGACATCAGGTGGATGTAGCCTGGGCGGAGACACGGCATCAAAGGAGAGTCCTGAGTCCTAGGTCCTGAGTCCTAAGTCCTGAGTCCTAAGTCCTGAGTCATGTGTCATGTGTCCTGAGGCCTGTTTCCTAAGTCCTGAGGTCTGAGTCCTAAGGCATGTGTCCTAAGTCATGTTTCCTAAGTCCTGAGTTATGAGTCATGTGTTTTGAGTCCTAATTCCTGAGGCCTGTGATCTGATTTCTAAGTCCCAAGTCTTGGATCCTGAGTCCTGAGTCCTGCGTCCTGCGTCCTGAGTCCTGCGTCCTGCGTCCTGAGTCCTGCGTCCTGCGTCCTGCGTCCTGAGTCCTGCGTCCTGCGTCCTGCGTCCTGAGTCCTGAGTCCTGCGTCCTGCGTCCTGAGTCCTGCGTCCTGCGTCCTGAGTCCTGAGTCCTGCGTCCTGCGTCCTGAGTCCTGCGTCCTGCGTCCTGCGTCCTGAGTCCTGCGTCCTGCGTCCTGAGTCCTGAGTCCTGCGTCCTGAGTCCTGAGTCCTGCGTCCTGCGTCCTGAGTCCTGAGTCCTGCGTCCTGCGTCCTGAGTCCTGCGTCCTGAGTCCTGCGTCCTGAGTCCTGAGTCCTTTGTGCTGGACTCACTGATCCACAGGTGGATGTGGTAGAGGAAGAAGCGGCCCAGGACCTGGTCCAGGGCCCGGTTCATCTTCAGGCCGGCCGGAGCTCCCATCAGCCACTGCAGCAGCTCCTCCAGCTGCTGGGCCACCAGCTGAGAACCAGTGTTCAGTAATGTTAGAACATCCCACTGTTCATCACGTATTGATCACGTATTGATCACATATTGATCACATATTGATCACGTATTGATCACGTATTGATCACATATTGATCTGGTATTGATCACATATTGATCTGGTATTGATCACGTATTGATCACATATTGATCTGGTATTGATCACATATTGATCTGGTATTGATCACGTATTGATCTGGTATTGATCACGTATTGATCACATATTGATCTGGTATTGATCACGTATTGATCACATATTGATCTGGTATTGATCACATATTGATCTGGTATTGATCACGTATTGATCACATATTGATCTGGTATTGATCACATATTGATCTGGTATTGATCACATATTGATCTGGTATTGATCACGTACGTCGGCTGCAGGCACCAGCGTGTTGGCCAACATGGAGATGTGGTCGTCTCTGTAGAGCCACCAGACCAGCAGCATGCCCAGAGACACGTCCACCAGGAAGGACACCACCATGTTGGCTTTGCTACGGGGGGGAGGGGGAGGGGAGGGGGGGGGAGGGAGAGGGAGACAGAGAGGGAGGGAGGAGGGAGAGAGGGAGGGAGGGTGGCAGAGTGTCAGTGGTTCATCGAATGAGGATAATTAAAACTGCATGAATAAAATAAGATGAACGACAATATGAATAGACAATAATAATACAATAACAAATGCTAAATCAGAAAAATAGATACAGCACAGTAGTAATACTAATAATACTACTACTAATAATAATACTAATGTTGACGTCGTCCCCTCACCTCATGAACGCCGTGTGGCCGGCGGCGGGCGCGGCCGCGCTGAGCGTCGTCATGTGGTCGGTTCGGTACCGGAGCTGAACGCACGTCGACAACTTCCTGGACAGGAAGTGCAGCGGGAAGACGCTGAAGATCCTGGAGAGACGAGACTGCTTATAGCATCGGTGCCATTATTATTTACACACACATACATTTATCTATCTATATATATATATACACATGAATAAATATATAAATAAATGAATAAATATATATACACACAAATAAATATATATGAATAAATATATAAAAATAAATAAACATAAATAAATACACAAATATATATTTAATATACACACACACACACACACACACACACACACACACACACACACAGAGTCAGTGTGTGTGTGTGTGTGTGGCGGCTCCTCACCGGCTGCTGGACACCCAGCTGCAGACGGCCAGCAGCCAGCGCAGCAGCAGGCAGAGCGGGCCGGCCGCCTGCCGCAGCAGCTCCACCACGATGCTCGCCTCGCGGCCCGCCGACTGCCAGTGGGTCGAGCGCAGGGGGGCGGAGTCATACCGGTCCAGGAAGAACAGGGGGGCGCTGCCCGCCACCGACTGGAACATCTGGGGTTAGATGAAATCAGATGGAGTTATATAAAGTTATATAAAGTTATATAAAGTCAGATGAAGTCCTCGTACCCGTCTCAGCTCGGAGGGCGGCGCCGCGTCGGGCTCGGGGACCGGGCTCTCCACGGGGTGGAGCTGGGAGAACATCACCTTCTCCTGCTCGTAGTGGACGAAGATCACCTCCTCCTCCTGCTCCTCCTCCTGCTCCTGCTCCTCCTCCTCCCCCTCTTCCTCCTGCTCCTCCTCCTCCTCCTCCTCCTCCTCCTCCTCCTCCTCCTGCTGCTTCTGCTCTTCTTCTTCTGCACATGGCTCAACCTTCTTGTTCTTCTTCTTGTTCTTGTTCTTCTTCGTCGTCGTCTCCCGCTGAACTACTTTTCCATCTGACCGGAACGAAGATGAATTCATTGTGAACCAGAGACCAGAGACCAGTACCTCTGTCTGGACCCACTAGAGACCAGTACCTCTGTCTGGACCCACTTGAGACCAGTACCTCTGTCTGGACCCACTAGAGACCAGTACCTCTGTCTGGACCCACTAGAGACCAGTACCGCTGTCTGGGCCCACCAGAGACCAGTACCGCTGTCTAGAGCCACTAGAGACCAGTACTGCTATCTGGGCCCACCAGAGATTAGTACCACTGTCTGGACCCACCAGGGCCCGGCCTGCAGGTCTTACCCGGGTCCAGGACCTGGCAGGTGAAGCCGGTCTTGCCTAGCTGCCGGTGGACCTGGAGCCAGCGGTCCTGGGGGAAGATGGTGCTGAGGTCACGGAGGAAGCTCTCGATGCCCTCCTGGCCGTCTCGGGGTAAACTCCACGAGCCGAGCACCGACAGCTCCGCCCCGCTCTGGGCCTCCATCTGGGAGGAGGAAGAGGAGGAGGAGGAAGACGAGCAGACCGGTCACATGGAGCCTCTCGGTGAACCTCAAGGTGCCGCCGCTCCACCCACCTGCTGCACGTACTGCTTCACCTGCCCCGGGATGAACGGGTAGTGGATGACCGCCAGCACCACGGCCGAGCGCTGGCCGGGGAGCCAGCGGCCGACCAGCAGGCCGCTGTCGGCACGGTTACAGCACTGCGGGAAGAAGACCTTGATCACCATGGCGACCGTGAGGCTGCAGCAGCTCTGAGATCTGAGGGAGACACGGAAACAGAACCAGCAGCTCAGGACCAGCAGCTCAGAACTAGCAGCTCAGGACCAGCAGCTCAGGACCAGCAGCTCAGAACCAGCAGCTCAGAACCAGCAGCTCAGGACCAGCAGCTCAGGACCAGCAGCTCAGAACCAGCAGCTCAGGACCAGCAGCTCAGGACCAACAGCTCAGAACCAGCAGCTCAGAACCAGCAGCTCAGGACCCTCTACGCCTGCTTCCTGACTTTAATGTATTTTTATTATGATGATCTAGGCGGCTTGACGGCGTCCCGTGAAGCGACTAAACATTCCATTCCACGTTTCTTGAGGGTTAAATGTCATTTAAATGAAATGAGATGTAAAACACACTTTACTGTTTAAATGTCTGAAATGAAGAATAACTAGACGTCTACGGTCACAGTGGTGGAAATCAAATAAGTAAACTCAAGAAGAACTGTAAGAAAGTATAATGTTGTATTTTACACAAGTGTTTGTTCCTGCTGTTTTATATTTCTACACAAATATTGTGCTTCTAACTTTTAACGTGTGTTTGATAACTGTGGTTATTTTTCAGATTCAGCTGAATGACCCATAATATATATAATACATTATGATCTATTATGATGGATAAAGATAAGTACACCAGAGAATAAGCCCCACATGTAGCAGCTTTAACATTACTAATGCAAGTATAACGCAAATGTTATTATTATCCAATCATATAACGTACATTATTAATTAACGTTACTTTTGAAGACTTCTACGCGGAGTATTTCGACAATGTGGTACTTAAACGTAAGTACACATTTACAGATGCGCAACTAAACATCGAGAATACATACAAACTGAATTGTAATCAAAGTATTATTATAAGTGTTTTAAATAATACCTGACGTCGGCCGAAACGGAAAGTGTATCTTTGTAATTCACGAAAGATAATAATGATGAATACACTGATTGTTCTCTGTTTGACCTCCATTCATCCCTCGCGCCCTTCACGTATCGAGTGTCTGGCGCGTTGCTGTGGCAACGCGCGGAGCCCGCGGCAGCTATTGATGTCCGGGCTGTCAATCAGGGCCGACGGCAGCTGCTTCAGTGATGGAGTTACCAGTAAAAAAAACATTTAAATACAATAAAAGACGACGCGACATCGAGTAGAACGTGGACTGTGTAACGGGGGTGTGAACACGGACCACGTGTGTGAAACTAATACATTATTTACCTTCTTTAACTCCGACAGAAGCTTCCTCAGTCCACTCGTTACGTCGAGAAGAGTTCAGTTTAAGTCGCCATCTTGTTTGTTGATAGTCCTTCGCATAAAATGCTCCGGTGAGAAACACGACGCTCACGTGAGGTCCGGCGTTCGTCGTGTTTGTATTTAAACTCCAACGATGTAAGAACTTCCAGTTGGACAATAAATGATTACGAAAGTTTGTTTATTTTAATGTCGTGTTTTTTTGGCGACTCCCTCAGATATGTTTTTAGATTGCTAAAGTTTGGTCAATACATTTGTGTGTTCACCGGAAGTATTAAAAACAACTGAAGAGAACTTAACGCTCAACACTTGAAGTCTGGGGACAGTTCCAGTGGTTTACTGGTGTATAAGTAATATAATAATAATAATATAAATAAAAAATCCAGCTGTTACCTTTATAAAGCATATGCTGCTGTCCTGTTTCTCCAAGCCAATATAGTCAGACGTAGTATTCATAAATTGCATTTTACTTTAAAAGCACTTTTCTTTTAAATGTGACAATATAGATCGATACTTTTATTCTATGTAACTAAACCCAAACAGACAATTTTATTTTTGTTCAGACACAACTGTAAAAGAAGTCTCACAGTTTCCCTGCAAGTCAACATTATTATTTACTGTCTAATGAAACATTTTAAAAGTCTAAATCGTTTAATCCTACTACCTTGTTGTCATTATTACATTAAATTGATTAAGCACACACTGTTATTAATCATCAACATCTGAATAATTATAAATCCTTCTAACGAGAAAAAATCATTTAGCACTCATTTACAATACTACTACTACTCCTAATACTATTAATGTGCGTGTTACTCACCTCTTACTGCCTGTGTGGTGCTGCTGTTATCAGAGTTATTAAATGAGGAGTTGGCCCAACCGTAAAGATTTATCTCCTCCTGCAATGACACAGCAAGAAAAGAGCGGGAAGAAAACCTCCAACAGGCTCAAAATAACAAACATTTTATTATTATTATTACTATCATATCCTTAAAGTCCTAAATATCTTGAAGATAGTGCTGGGAGGCGAAAAGAGCTATTTTAACTTTGTGTGTTAAAAACCCACTATTCAAACATCGTTATTATTATTGTTGAATTTTATTTGTTTACTTATTAATTTATATATATATATATATATATATATATATATATATATATATATATATATATATATATATATATATATACATACATATTTTAATTCCACAGTTTTTTAATTTTTTTTTATAGAAATGCAAAGTTGTGAATTACAGTATATTATATTTATTGTTGTACAACACAGTAGATCCAGCGAGACACGACCGCGGTGCCTTCTGGGTAACCCGGAAGTAAACACAACCACGTTGGACATGGAGGGATCGGAGCCGAACCGAGCCGCGGGCGGCCGAACCGGGACCAGGGAGGAGGTTTTACGGGACTTCCAGGTGTCCTTCTTCGCCATGAGTCGACTGGCTTCGTTCCCGTGGACCGTGAGTATCACCGGATGTGACGTCAGACCCATCTTCATTCACGTGGAGCCAGAATATGCTTCATGTGGTTCCATCAGCTCCTGCGTTCCGGGCGTCGGAACATTTTACTGTACAAAACCAGTATAAAACTAACAAAGCCGCGATGCTAACTTGCTTTTAGAAAGTTGTTTTTTTTTCAATAGGGTTGTTATATTTGGTCACATAAACAAACTTAACATGCAAAAGAAGTTTTGTTCGTAAAAGATTTTAACCGTAGAATTTAACAATGTATTCCCGAGTGGCTGAAAAAAAAAAGTCTATGAAAAGTTTTGTTGGGTTAAATATTATTTTGATTAGTTCTGTATTTAAAAAAAATAAAAAAATTCAGTCGCATATTTTATGTTTTCAACTTTCAATTCTGTTTTACAGTCTATTTTTATTAATTTCTTTTTAAAATTAAAATATATAACTCAGGATATATGTTTTAACCTGAAAAAAATAAGAGAAAAAAAATTGAAAGTATAAAATATGAAGAAAAAAATGAATACAAGAAAAATACAGAACTGGATCAAATAAGTTATTGTAAAATCAAAATGCTGATAAAAGGTGGAATACAAATCAAAATTGTGAGATTAAATCCATCCTTCTGAGAAAAAGATGAGTATTTCTGCCGGTTATGAATACAAATATTAGAAAATACACTTTTTAAAAGGTTTTAAACAGCTTCGTCATTTCTAACTGACAAAACCTACATTTCAGTTTCTAGAAAAAGATCTTGAACGCAACACGTCTTCAGATCTGATTTCAGACATCCTGAGCCAGGTGAGTGCCCACAGACAGATCTACACGGTGTCAATAATCCATAATCCATAATCCCGGCATTGTGTCTTGGCAGACGTGTCTTCACTCTCTGTGCCGGAGGTTTCCTCCGTCAGCAAGATACCGGAAGCTGTTCCTCTCCCAGCTCATCACACGGGTGAAACTTTTATATGAATCTGTTATTTCACCGATATTTACTTGTGAATATTAAAGTTTCAGCAAAATATAATTATATTTTATTTTAATTAGTTTAGTTTAAATCAAGTTATTTATGGCTACAGCTACAATAAGACGATTTATTAAACGTCTTGATTATGTAAACATGCCGTTTCTCTTCAGAAAGGCAAACGCACGACTCCAGGTGAGGTCATTGAACGCCTCTCATGTGTCCACAGCAGGAGGCGGCGGGCTGCGACCCGCTGGACGCGCTCTACGACGCGCTGGCCGAGGTGGTCGGTGCCGGGGACCCAACGGAGTGCTTCAAGAGCTACCTGCTGGTACCAGGCCCGGTTCTGAATGACCTTGTCGTTGTTGTTGTTGTTGTTGTACATGAGGCTGTTGTGCGCCCTGCAGCCCTGCGGCGAGGCCGTCTCTCTGCTGGAGAGCGTGGCGCTGGTCTCAGACGGGACCACCGGCCTGGTGACCTGGGAGGCCGCGCTGCACCTGGCGGAGTGGGCTCTGGACCACCGGCACCCCTTCACCGGCAGGTACCCACCCCCAGAGACCAGCACCCACCCCCAGAGACCAGCACCCACCCCCAGAGACCAGCTCCCAGACCCCAGAGACCAGTACTCAACCCCCAGAGGACCGAGGACCCCATGGGGGTCTGCTCATGACTCCTCCCCCCTCTGCAGGACGGTTCTGGAGCTCGGCAGCGGCGCCGGTCTGACCGGCATCGCCATCTGCCGCTCCTGCAGCCCGAGCAGGTACGTGTTCAGCGACTGTCACCCGAGGGTGCTGCGCAAGCTGAGAGACAACGTGAGGCTGAACGGGCTGACCGGGCCGGAGGTCGGCGTGGAGGAGATGGACTGGACGACGGCGACGGACGAGCAGATCGCTCGGATCGGCGCCGACACCGTCATCGCTGCAGGTTAGGGATATAAAACAATACGTCAGTTACTTCAAGAAACTTTCATGGAGTTCTGCTGCCCCCTGTGGACGAAAGTGGTAGTGTTGGTTCTGCTGCCCTCTGTGGTCTAACGTGGTAGTGTTGGTTCTGCTGCCCCCTGTGGTCTAAAGTGGTAGTGTTGGTTCTGCTGCCCTCTGTGGTCTAAAGTGGTAGTGTTGGTTCTGCTGCCCCCTGTGGACTAAAGTGGTAGTGTTGGTTCTGCTGCCCCCTGTGGTCTAAAGTGGTAGTGTTGGTTCTGCTGCCCCCTGTGGACTAAAGTGGTAGTGTTGGTTCTGCTGCCCCCTGTGGTCTAAAGTGGTAGTGTTGGTTCTGCTGCCCCCTGTGGACTAAAGTGGTAGTGTTGGTTCTGGTGCTCCCTGTGGTCTAATGTGGTAGTGTACTGATGGAGGTCTCTAGAGGACCAGGAGTACACTGAGACCGGTTGATGCAGATGTTTGGTCCCTCCGGTCCAGATGTGGTCTACGACCCGGACGTGGTGGAGTCTCTGGTGGCGCTGCTGTCCAGGATCCTGAGGGTCTCGTCTCCGGAGGTCTTCATCTGCTCCACCGTCAGGAACCAGGAGACGTACGGCGGCTTCCAGCGGCAGCTGGGTAAGGGGGCGGAGCTTCCCGTGAGGACGTCAAGACGCCTCATTGGAGGCCGTCCACCGACCCGGTGTTCTTCTCTCGTCAGGAGAAGCAGGAATCGGCCACCAGGTGGTGCCGGGAGCCGCCGGCCAGATGTTCCCCTACAGCCAAGCGTCTGAGATCGAGATCCTCGCGCTGTCCACGGCCGCACGGCCATGAAGGTTCATGGAGAACATCGTCTGACCTTTGAGAACACGAGGCATTACGAGTAAACATGGCTCTTATACATGTTCCTGGGTGGGAAGTCTCTAAAGTACTACGGTCTGTGTGTAACCTGAAGGGGAACCCGGATCCACAGGTCCAATGGAGCACATCGAGGGAACCAGCAAGCAGAATAACATTTATTAATCTTCATCAACACAACAAGTTGCGTGGAGGAGGATTTAAAGTGCGTACAAATGATCTTATGTAATAATAAATGTTCATGAGCTCATCGTCTCAAACTCTGGAATCCTCTGAAGTCTTTTCATCGGTGTCACGAAGTGCGGATGCATTTTATTTTGAAAGTCCTGGCGTCCTGCTGAAGCTCCTCAGGGCGCCGCCATCAGAGGCAGCACGTTCTGGTCCCAGTTGTCGTCCCAGCGCTGCCCCCTGCTGGTGCGGAGGTTCCTCCTGAAGGCGCCCAGCCTGCCGGCCGCACTGGGGAACTCTGAGAGGAGGGACTGGAACAGAGACACGGCGTGAGCAGAGGAACCGAGGGGGTCGAACTCGCAGCTCTGACTCACCCTGAGCTGCTCGGCGAGCTCCTCCGATCCTCTGAAGACCAGACCGTTCTCCTTGTGCTTCACCAGCTCACTTAGACTGGGAAGAGAAGAAGAGACGCCTTGATACCAGGGTGTGTGTGTGCGTGCGTGTGTGCGTGCGTGCACGTGTGCTCACCAGTTGAAGTGGATGGCGCAGACGGGCAGGCAGCAGCCGAACATGTCGACCACCTTCATCGGGAGATCCAGACCGCTGGTGGACTTGTGGAGACACACACCCAGATCTGCTGAACCTGACGCACACACACACACACACACACACACACACACAATATATTACACACACACACAACATGTTACACGCACACACATATAGAAATATGTACATGCATGTATGCACGTACTTATTTATAATATATTCAAATTCTCAAACACTATTTACCGTGTTGTATACGTGTTGTTTATGTGTGTTGTGTACATGTGTGTTGTGTGTTGTTTCCGTGTCTTACCCAGTAACACGGGGTAGTCCTCGGCCTCCAGCCACGGAGTGCAGATCTCCACGTGCTCCAGATGCAGAGAGTCAATCAGCTTCCTGTAGTGGTCCTTCTGGGGACCCTTACCTACACACACACACACACACATTGTATACACACATTATGTACACACTACACACATTATGTACACACCTTACACCGTGTGCAGCAGACTCACCTGTGATCACACAGACTAAAGACGGCAGAGCTTCTCCTCCGGAGATGAAACCATCGTACTCTGTTGAGAACAAACAGTGATGAGAGCAAACAACAACAAACAAACACTGATGAGCACAAACAACAACAAACAAAAACTGATGAGCACAAACAACAACAAACAAACACTGATGAGCACAAACAAGCCACCATGTTGATCATAAATACCTTGCAGAGCCTCCAGGAGGACGGAGAAGTCTTCGTCCTCTGAGGAGACGACACAGGAAGTGAGAATCACGAGGCGGCCACCTGTCAATCACCCTGTAGCCCCGCCCTTAAACCTGTCAATCACCCTGTAGCCCCGCCCTCAAACCTGTCAATCACCCTGTAGCCCCGCCCTCAAACCTGTCAATCACCCTGTAGCCCCGCCCTCAACCCTGTCAATCACCCTGTAGCCCCGCCCTCAACCGTAGCGTCATGCTGCGTTCACCCCGAACTTTATGACACGACTCTTTACTTACCGAAACCGTAGCGATAAAGATGAAGCGTGGAAGGAGGTGGGAGAAGCCGTGGGACGACCTGATACGTTTACAATGTGTGCGTTTGCTTTTATTCTCGCTGTGTGTTACTTCACTATGAACCAAGCGCCGGCATACGTGTTTCATGTAGAGGAGATCTGCCTCCGGAGGAGGAAAAGTCTAGAGACACGAACCATAGAGAGAAGAGAGAGAGAGAGAGAGACACAAATCATAGAGAGAAGAGAGAGAGAGACAAATCATAGAGAGAAGAGAGAGAGAGAGATGCTAACCATAGAGAGAAGAGAGAGACAGAGAGAGACACAAATCATAGAGAACAGAGAGAGACACGAATCATAGAGAGAAGAGAGAGAGAGAGAGAGCCACGAACCATAGAGAGAAGAGAGAGAGAGAACCATAGAGAAGAGAGAGAGAGAAGAGAGAGAGAGAGAGAGACGAATCATAGAGAGAGAGAGAGAAGAGAGACAGAGATCATAGAGAGAAGAGAGAGAGAGAGAGAGACGAACCATAGAGAGAAGAGAGGAGAGAGAGACACAAATCATAGAGAAGAGAGAGAGCAGGTAGCGCAGTGAAAAAAGTAAAAAGTGGAAGCTCTCTGCGGTCCTGTCGTTCCTCCACCCGTGTTTACTCCAGGGAGACGGCGAGGACATGGGCGGAGGGGCGGAGGGGCGTGGAAGTCAGGACCGCAGAGTCCAGAGAGAAGGAGAGAGAAGGAGAGAGAGGGGCAGCAGGGCGACTCACAGGACGACAAGTGAAGACACGACATCTCAGTCTGGTTAAGGAAAAGATTCATATGGCTGAAGAAGCGGGCGCGATAAGCCACGCCCCCGCTGCGTCTCGTCTCGTCCGGTGTGAACACCCTTTTTTGGCGCGCGTCAGAATCCTGCGTCAGGCAACGCGTCCGGTGTGAACGCAGCATAAGGTTTCGGTAAGTAAAGAGTCGTGTCATAAAGTTCGGGGTGCCCACGAACGGCGACAAGAATCTTTTTCTTCACTTTCTAAACCGGCCGGCAGAACGATGACGGCGGAGCTTCTCAACGCTGATTGGCTGGCGCAACTATGACTCACTCGTTTCTGCTGCTCGAGTTCAGAAATTTCAACTTCGGCGTCGAGAAGCTGCGTCGGTTGACTCGGTTCGCTCTGTTCGCTCGTTTCGCCCCGCGACATTCGCTCTGTTCGTGCTGCTCAGACGCGCTGCTCGCTGGAAAAAAAACAGCGTCGCAGCTTTGACGCAGCTTTGCATTGACTTAACATGTCAACCAGACGCAGCCGGTGTGAACGTACCTTCAGTCTGCTTGACTCATTTCTGGGGTTTAGGTTTTTATTTAATGTTTTTCTTGAAGAAACGTTACTTTCTTGATTCTTGTTGTTCTGAGTTTGTTATATGAGTTCATGTTTTTTAATTATTGTAATGCATTGTAATTGTCTTCATATTGTTATCAGTAAATGTTTTTAATTAACCTTCAATCGCCCGGACTCGTTCCTTTGAGATTAAGAGAACTTTCAAGAGAACATGTAGGAGAACCTTTAGCACATGTAGGAGAACCTTGAGCAGGTTCTCTCCTCTCACCCGTCCAGCTGGTGCTGCTGATGAGCAGCGCCGGTCGCTTCGCCCTCAAGGTCACCGAGTCATCAGAGAGGTCACAGACAGAGAAAACCGTCCTCTCCTCCTCCTTCTTATTCTCCTCCTCTGACCTGTGACAGAAATAAATAATATATATAATTAATTATATGTAAATATATTATATATATATATTATTTTATAAAGTATATTATCAATTATTAATAATATAATAATAATTCTGAATTATATATAAATATAAAAACAAACATAACTATACAAACTATATAAAAAATATATATTATATATATATATACAGGACTGTCTCAGAAAATTAGAATATTGTGATAAAGTTCTTTATTTTCTGTAATGCAATTAAAAAAACAAAAATGTCATGCAGTCTGGATTCATTACAAATCAACTGAAATATTGCAAGCCTTTTATTCTTTTAATAATGCTGATTATGGCTTACAGCTTAAGAAAACTCAAATATCCTATCTCTAAATATTAGAATATTTCCTCAGTCGTGTATATATATATATATCCTGAAGGGCCGTAAAGCAGTATGTTCAGGGTGTAATTACTCTCACCGCCACAAGGGGGAGACAAACGCTCTGCGCCGCAGCTTTCAACAGAAGAGTTTTATTTTTAGTCTATTATTATAATTATTATAATAATAAAACGTTCCTCTCACCCGCTGCTCCGGAACTGAGGATGAGCGGCGGCCAGCCGGACGAAGAGCTCGTGCTGCAGCTGCAGCGGCGTCTCTCTGAAGACAGCGGCCGGCCGGTCGTACAGCGTGGTCGCCCTGGAAACAGCCAGACCATCATCATCATCATCATCATCATCATCATCATCATCATCAGTAGAACTGGTCTAACTTTGTTTATTTATTATTTATGAAGAACAAACACACCTGATGCCCCAGTTGTTCTGCAAGTCGTCCTTCATCGCCGTGGTAACGCACAGGTGGCGAGCAGCCAGAGGGCCGAAGAAGCGCTCGTACCTGGAGGAGGAAGAACGTCAACGAGGCCTTCAGATCGATCACCAATAGATCTACTGGCTATAAAGATCTACTGGACCTCATGGATCAACTAGATCTAATGGCTCTACTGGACCTAATAGATCTACTGGCTCTAACGGCTCGATTATATCTACAGGATCTAAATAGATCCACTGACTCTATTACGGATAATAGATCCACTGACTCCAATTGATCTACTGGATCTAATAGACCTACTGACTGATCTCCTGACTAATGGATCTCCTGACTAGTGGATCTCCTGACTAATGGATCTCCTGACTAATGGATCTCCTGACTAGTGGATCTCCTGACTAATGGATCTCCTGAATAGTGGATCTCCTCACCACTCGGCCAGCCGGACCAGCGTGTGCGTGCGCCCGAGGCTCAGCGCCATGACGGTGTAGCCGTAGTTGTGCCAGTCGATGACGAAGCGGCTGCCGCGCAGGACGCACACGAGCCACGCCACGGCGATGCTGGGCAGCCCAGGAGGATTCTGGGTAACGAGCGGGAACAGGTTGAGTCCCGACAAGGTTTGGTTCAAGTATACAGAAAGTACACCTGTATTTGTGTATAAGTACCTGCATCAGTATGTGAGACTGTGTCTCCATCTTCAGCAGAACATGGAGGAGCTGCAGACTCTGAAGGATCACCTTCGTCACGTAGGAGAAGATCTTTGGGCCAACTGAGGAAAACAACAACAACAACAACAACAAACTCAGGGAACAGACAGAAAATAGTATGTTTACATCTCAGAGGTACATATAGTACTTGTTACTGTACTATATCTCAGAGGTACATGTAATACTTGTTACTGTACTACATCTCAGAGGTACATGTTGTACTTGTTATTCTACTACATCTCATATTGTATATTGTGCTTAAAGGACATTTGATAATACTTTTACCTTCCCGGTGTAGTATTAGTACTTTTACTGCAGTATCTGAATACTTACATTGAACTCCCTTCACTTCTGTTATTGGCTCTATTTTTATTTTTTCTTCTCTCAGGACGTCTTGATGAGGTTTTGTATCTAAAGTAAAAAAACATACAAAATATAAATCAGAATTATTACTTTGTATTATTTCTGTTTATTTTCACAAACAAAACAATCAATCCACTAATCGAAGAAATAATCACCAAATTAATGCAGACATAATAATGAGTTGATAGTTACAGATGAGTTCTGATTTTACATGAATACACGGTTAATAATACTCATGATATAATAACAGTTAGTCTCAACTATATGTTAATTATACTGACATGATTTTAATGAAGGCAATATTTTTACTGTAACAGGGTATTTTTACACTTTTTATTTTTACACATTTGTAAACTGTGGTACTTTTATTGTAACAGTACGTTTACATTAATATATTTGTACTTGATTGTAAGAGTGTATTGTACTTTTACTGTAACATTTTATACTGTGGTAAAAATACTTGAGTATTTCTACTGTGACAGTACTAGTACAGTGTGGTATTAGTACTTTTACTGCATTAAAGGATCAACTCCAACATGTGTAAATACTCGCAGTGTATATAGTAGTAAAATAAATATATTTGAAGGTAGTTTGTGTCCTTGCCCTCGTTCAGTGACACTGACGTCACCGTGTATTGATTACCCCAGTTAGGGGCGTGTTGGCGACGCGGTGACGTCAGGGGGACAGGTGAACGAATGAATGACGTATTAACCCTCACTCTCACCTAGAAACCCGACGCACGTCACGTGGTACCCGTGTTTGCTGAGGGACAGCGCGTGGTACTGCATCCGGGGGCTGCGACCCAAATCCCCGAGCACCAGCACGCACACCCGCCGGTCGGTGCCGGCGTCCCGCCGCCGCAACCACAGCGTCGCCAGCCCGGTCACGGCGACCAGACACGCGGCCGGACACGTCGCGCACGAACCGCAGGAACAGAAAGCGATTAAAACCGACGAAATCGTTACAAACACGACCAGGGAAGCCGCGACGGCGCAGCGCGACGCCATGTTTGTTTGTGACGAGCGATGACGAGGCTCGGCGGAGGGGGAGGGGCTTCAGATTTAAAGGGGCCGCGCATTTTAATCGTTCAAGAACGACACAGGTTACAACACAAACTAAAATAAATAAATAGAAATAGAAAAATAAATAAGCGCACATATATATATATATATATATATATATATATGTACAAAAAAATATACACATAAATAAATAGATACAGAAATAAATAAATAAGCTAATGCATAAATAAAGTTACACATATATATATATATATATATATATATATATATATATATATATATATATATATATATATATATATATATACACACAACCCCCCCAAAAGATAGATACAGATACGAAATATATTAAATACACAAATAAATAGATACAAAAATAAACAGATAGCTAGATACTTAATTAATCCTGTTTTGTTTTGGCAGCATTTATACATACAAGTAAAGCAATAGTGCATATACATATGCACAATATATACATAAATAGAATACATTAAATGAATTAACAAAACAATAGTGCAAAGATGTTAACAATAAAACAAACAACAGTGGAAAAGTGTTAATTCATGTAATCAATAATATAATAAGAGGTTTCCTTTAAACTAATTAACATATTTTACTTTTTGTCATTTTGTAAAATACTTAGCTGAACCGATTGAGTGTTGTGTATTGCTATTGTATAATATATATATATATATATATATATATATATATATATATATATATATATATATATATGAAGTTAGGTTTGTTATATATATATATATATATATATATATATATATATATATATATATATATATAACAAACCTAACTTCACATTCTAGTTTGTACAAATTTCCTTTTTCCCTTTTGAATAAACTTTTTAGAATAAAAAAAAATCCCCTTTCCTTTTTTTCTCCAGAAAATGTTATGTTTGAAAAAAAAGCTTTGTGCAAAAACCCTGCAGCACAAATGATGTAATCCAGAAATGAAACAGTAATTTAAAATAAAATGTAAAGTTTCTATTTCGTAATGACTCTGTGACGTCATGTGACCCCCGTCTCCTTGAGGAGACACAGCTTGTCCTCCTCTCCTCCTCTCCTCCTTCTCTCCTCTCCTCTCTCGCTTCTATGCCCCGGAGCCTCCTCCCTGGGACTATCCGAGTGAGACTATGCGGGCCGCGGGGCTGCAGCCGGCCGCAGCGCTGGCCCTGTTTGCCGCAGTGTTGTTCGGGTCGCGCGCGGAGGTGATCGATGACATCCTGAGTAGCCTCTCGCGCGGAGCATCGTTCCTCGAGCGGCAGCACGAGCACATCAACCTGGACGGGGTGGTCGGCTTCCTCATGCTGCAGGGTACGTGAACGCGTCCTCGTGCTGCAGGGTACGTGAACGCGTCCTGCAGGAAACATCTGGAGGAGAGCCGCAGCTTGTTTTGATCTCGGTTCATTCACAATAATACAACTATGAATGCATCGACCATGGTTATTATGGGGAGTTTAAAGGGGCATTACCTATTGTTAAAAGTTAAAGAAAACCCTTAGTTTAGTTGTGAAGGTTTAGTACAACGCTGAATGCTTTATATATACGTTTTCACGAAATACTGCTATTATAAAAAATACATATTATTATTATTTTAACACAGAAGCCTGGTGACTTTGGTGATCCTGAGACTTTTCCTAATTCTCTTGGGATTATGCGTTTCTGCACAAAAGGTCCAAGTGCATCGCAGAGTTGTGGAGATATGAACCACCGTTGTGAACCTCAAGGAAGAGTCCCTTAAATTAACTTCATTAGTGTGAAGAAGGTGTTCCCTCTGTTCTTTTGGGTGCTGGTTTCTCAGCCGAGCTGAAGGAGGCGGTCCGGACGTGGCCCCACAGCGACCCGGTCAGCTGGGCCCAGAGGACCACCGCCGTGGCTCTGGTCAAGCGTCTGGACCTGAGCTTCGAGAAGGCCGTGGCCGCCCTGCAGCAGAACGACCCCAAATACTACACAGGTGAGGGACTCCATTACCCAGAAGCCCCGGGGTCTCCTTCAGTAAGTGGAGGAACCGAAGGCGTCTTCCCTCGCTGAGCGTACACGTTGTGCCGCCTCCTCTGGGCCTCAGAGTTCGAGCCCCTGCTGTCCTGGAGCTTCTGGCTGGTTCCTCGGGAGTGGAGCTCCACCGACCTCAGCCTGCTGTACCCGACCACCACCACCACGGAGTGCTACGACGAGCAGCTCAGCGACAAGTGCCTGACGCTGCTGCTGGGAACCTGGTGGGTGGCCTGGAGACTAGAGAGGGGCAGAGGGGGTGGGGGTGGGGGGGGAGGGGTGGATGGGTGGATGGAATTGAGGGGTGGAAGCATGGAGGGATGGAGGGGTAGAAAGATGGAGGGATGGACCCACGCCTCACAATCGGATCCCGACCTCTCAAGACATCACAATATATTTAGTAAAAAAAAAGATTTTTTTTTACGATTCATGCAAGAATCGTATTATAAATATATTATATTTATAATATAAATATATTTATATATATAAATATATATATATATAATACAAATATTGATTTATATATTTATAAATAAATATATTTATTTATATATTTATAAATAAATATTATATATATATAGTTATATAATAGTTATATAATAATAATAGTATAGTTATATATATATATATATAGTTATATAATATAACTATTATTTTAAACACGAGGTAAACAACTTTAACATAACTAATAGTTTCCTCCTTTAAGTCCAACGTGAGGACTTCCTGCTTCTTTTCTTTCTGTGGCTGTAAATGGAAGATGATGAAGGTCTCCCCCCCCCGAGCAGGAAGATGAACGGGACGCCGTGCATCGTGACCAAACCGTGCCGCGACACCATGACGCAGTTCGGCTGTCCTCACTACTCGCTGTCCCACCAGCTGCTCTACTTCCTGATCGGACGCATGGTGAGAAGCTTCCGGAAGCTGAAGTCGGTTGGGAGTCACGCAGGTCGAGGAATGTTCGGGAGAGGAAGTCAGGGTGAAAGTTGTAGGCGATCAGATTAGCTTAGCATAAAGAGTGGAAGTAAAGGGAAACCGCTAGCGTAGCCGGAGCTCCAAAGATCCGTCCTTAAACGTCTTGTTTACTTTGTTACTGAGGAGCGGTCCGCTGCTGAGGAAGACTCTGGTGGACACCTGTCAATCACCTGTAGCCCCGCCCCCAAAGCAGCCACCGCTTTATGGTCCCTTTGACTCCCAACATAATTTAATAAATGACCATCAGGCTTTTAGATTAAGACATAACTCATATTTACTGGTGGTCAGGAGAGAGAATGCAGCTTTAACACCTGAAGCATAGACTTCTATACAACCAGAGGAGCCCCCTGGTGGTCAGGAGAGAGAATGCAGCTCCAACACATGAAGCAGAGACTTCTATACAACCAGAGGAGTCCCCTGATGGTGAGGAGAGAGAACACACCTTTAACACATGAAGCAGACTTCTATACAACCAGAGGAGCCCCCTGGTGGTCAGGAGAGAGAACGCAGCATTAACACATGAAGCATAGACTTCTATACAACCAGAGGAGTGGCCCCCTGGTGGTCAGGAGAGAGAATGCAGCTGTACACCTTACAGCCGTGTCTGTGTGTCAGAGAGGCTGCACCAACCTGCTGAAGGGCGACACTCGGGCGTCCCGAGCCAACATGACCGAACGCAGCTACCAGAAGATCTTCTGCTCCAACATGATGAAGACCAACCAGGACATCCTGAGGGACGGGCTGACGGAGCAGACGGTGGACATCTTCATCGAGAACAGTGAGTCCTTAAACGCCTCTCCATCATAAATACCGCTCACTGATTTCAAACTGCATGTATTACTTGTTTGTCGACTTGTTTCTCAGTCCTGATCTGTGGGCTGAGCGGCTTCTCCGACTTCTACAAAGCCGATTGGCTGCAGCACGTCCTCCGGCTGCAGGACGAGGAGGTGGGCTGCTTCGGGAGAGACAGTGAGCGCACCTCGTTACCACACCTCCATCTCTATAAGTGGTGGTTCGTCCCCCGGAGACACGTTGTCTTTTAGAGATGGCTAATTTAACTGTTTCAGTCGGTGTCCTCAGCCCTCATCAAATGACGTAGACGAGGAAGGAGGAAGAGTTCACCTCCTCCCTTTGTCTCCTTAGAGAACGTCATCTCTCAGATCATCGGAGACGAGCTGCTGGAACAGATGCAGCCGCACAGGAGAGTGAAGAGGAGGGAGAAAATACTTCCAGGTACACACACACACACACACACACATACACACACACACACACACATACACACACATACACACAGTGTAACAGAAGGTATAACTGGATGCAGGATTTCATTCTCTCTGTACACACACACACTTGTAATCGCAGCCCCGTGAGGACCTTGACGAGGCGTCCGACAGCATCCTTCTGATCACAGACCCTTTTCGGGGGAACCAAACTAACATGTAGGTTCCGTGCTGCCGTTGCTTTCCTCAGACGGCTGCTCCAGTCATATGACGGCGGTGGCCGTCGGCGCTCTGGGAGGATACCTGAACTACTACCTGACGGAGCAGGACATCACCAAGAGGCCGCTCTCCTGAACACCCCCCCCCCCCCCCCCCCCAAAAAAAAACCCCGCTGCAGAGCGCCAGGTGACGACGCGGCACGCTGCTTCACAAACACGAGTCGCATGTCTGATAAAACAAGCTCTGTTAATATACTTGTATATCCTCAGGGGCTGAATGTGACCTCCAGCTTCCAGAACCAGGACGAGTCCCTCAGATGGGTCACTTGAGCGGCTAAGAAAGGTTCAGGGTCGGATTCACACCGGGCTGGAATTCATTAAGTCTTTATAAACGATATCAGGGGAAAGCGGCGCTTCACATTAAGCTCCGTTGCTCCCCACCACAGTAATAGTCCAAGTGAAAACAACCTGTGAACATATTTAGATATTTCAGGTATTTAGAGAGCATTAAAGTCTGATTTGAGCATCATTATATTTATCTGAAGGCTAAAACATCATATTCAGCCGACACTGGGTTTAAATAAAGTCTTTATTTCCTTTAATTTATGTTTATCTACAGATTATAAATCCCCAACAGAGGGCCAGCTGTACCAAGACCAAAGAGGATATATGCATGAACTATGAATGTAGATGACTCGCATACAAAATATGATCATGTATTTCATATTAGAAGATATAATAATAAACCACCAGAAAAACTGCTGAGTCGGCTGTATTGATGCGCGTCATCCCTCTATAAGAGTACACCAGTGAGTATCCCTGTACAACAACACAAACGGTTAGGTAAGAGCCTTTTCAAAATAAAAGCCTCTCCCGGTGTGTGTGCAAGAGAACGGCCAACAGCCGGTCCTGCACAGCAGACCGTATCACGCGCGTTGACCGTCTCTCGAGATCAAAGGTCGCCCCGTGATGACGTCATTTATTCCAGCCGATGACCTCGTAGAACAGCGCCTTGAGCAGCCGCGCCTCGTAGGTGACGGTGTTCTTGCCGATGTGGACGTGGGTCTCCTCCAGAGGCTGCTCGATGGTGGCCAGGACCTCCTTGCCGTACGCTGCGGGCGAGACCGACAGGAAGTCAACTCAACATCTACAAGCAACGTGAACCCTGACCTGTAGGTGGCAGTAGAGGAAAGGTCACGGGGTCAACCGTATCGAGGCCTCTTGAGATCAGGTGGATGTGGGCGTGGCTTCTGGTATTTTACATTCGGCGTCAACCTAAGCTAAGTCTCTGGTCGAGTGGACCACTGTGTGTGTGTGTGTGTGTGTGTGTGTGTGTGTGTGTGTGTGTGCGCTGCTTACCCTCGCAGTGCTCCAGGAACTGGATGCACTCCTGCACCACGGCGTCCCGCAGCATGACCATGTGTTTGGACATGTTCTCCAGCAGAGACAGGAAGCAGTGCTTGGCGTAGAACCACGTGTCTGTCCCCAGCTACACACACACACACACACACGCGCACACACACACACGCACACACACACACACACACACACACACACACACACACACACACACACACACACACACACACACACACAGTAAGGGGGGGCTCTCAGGACGTGAGGCTTGTGTCCTCAGCTGGACGGAGTGGACTCAGCTGCATTCAGGGTCTGTTGTTGTGACTTGAGATCAAAAGGATCCCAAAGAGCCGCTTGGCCTCAGAGACGAGTCCTGGAGGGCTGAGAGGGTTCAAGAAGTCTGAGCTTCATGTGTTAGAGCTGCCTTCTCTCTCCTGGCCACCAGGGGGCGACTCCTCTGGTTGTATAGAAGTCCATGCTTCATGTGTTAAAGCTGCATTCTCTCTCCTGACCACCAGGAGGCTACTCCTCTGGTTGTATAGAAGTCCATGCTTCATGTGTTAAAGCTGCATTCTCTCTCCTGACCACCAGGGGGAAACTCGTCTGGTTGTATAGAAGTCTATATAGTGACTTCTCTTGCTGTATCCCCTCAGTAAACATGTAAACATGAGTTTATGTCTCAGTCTCTAGTTTCTAGTCTTCTTCTATACAGCCTGATGTCAACATTTATACTTTATGGTCATTTAGAGACCGTAAAGCTGGGGGCGCTTTAGGGGCGGGGCTACAGGTGACTGACAGTGTTTGAACATCCCAGAACTCGATGGCCGACCTTCTTGTTGTAGGGCTCCAGGCTCTTGATGACTCGAGAGATGCCGAAGTCGTAGTTCCCCTTGGCGCAGTACAGCGTCCTGAGGGACAAGTGAGCGTCACTGCACAGCACGGGCGCCTCGGGGAACTCAGGCGTTCGTTCCTCACCCGATGACCAGGTTGACGATGCAGAGGTGGAACACCTTCTTGTCGGGGTCGTCGTAGGAGATCTGCTCCTCCTCTTTCTCGATCTTCCTCATCAGCTCTTCAGCCTGTCGGACGCAGGAGGAGGAAACACTTCTTCTTATCGCCGTGTGCTTTATTATAACTCATATTATGACATCGTCTCGATGGACATACCTCCTCGTTCTGGGATGTCAGGATGTAGGAGACACACAGGTTGGCCAGGACCATAGCGTTCACATTGAGGATCTAGAGACACACACACACACACACACACACACCATTTTACCTCTGATATTAATAATCGGGATAATCTTGAAATCAATCCAGGGTCGTTTCCTCCGACTGTTAATGAAAGCTTGACCTCAAACAGAGAGACTATTCTGGGACGTGAGGAAACCCCGTTAAACTGTCCGCACTGCGCCCCCACACAGTTTATCGTGACTTAATTGTCTGACATTTGGACAAAAGTCAAAAAAAGTTCAAAGAGATGTCAGAAAAGGAGCAGCACAGCAACCAGAGGAACACAGGAAGTCAACGCACAGCAGAGCGGTGCAGGTGGAGGTGTGTCTTTATTACGCAACAACTAAATGTACTGAAAATAAATTAAGTGTTAGTTTTGCTTATGAAACTAGATTCTTTGGCTGCAAATCGAAAAAATATTGTTGTTTTTCTCTTTTGAGAGCATTTAAGATAAATGTTTTATTTTGCTTCTTTTTTTTTGCAATTTAAAAAGAAAAATCTTTGGGAGAGCTTAATTTGTTTTTCTTTTGAGGTCAAAGTTTGTTTGTTTTTGAACTTTTTTTAAAAGGAAATTTGTTGTAAATACATTTATTTTTAATTGTATATACAAGTGGGTACATCCCTTTAAATGTCACTGTTTTTTCCCTCAAAAGTTTTTGTATTTACATTTTGTTCTTCGGATAATTCTTTTTCTCTTTTGAGATAAATGTTTATTTGTTTTTTGCACTTTGAGAGCAACTTCATTTTTTTGTAAAAGTTATTTTTTGCACTTTTATATAAGAGCAATAAAAAAAATCTTTTTTTAAAGCAACGTTTTTTTGTTTGAAATAAAGGTTTTTGGGGTGTTTGCACTTTGTCTTTCTTGAGAGAATTTTTTTTTTATTATCAAAGTTTGTTTATCTTTTAGCACTTTTTTTATCAAGAGCAATTTACAAAACAATCTACTTTCAAAAGCAAAACTAACACATATTTCTTTGCGTCCTAAAGACACACTTCCCCCTTCACAGAGCGCTGGTTTTACCGAGGGTTTGCTCTTGCAGGGACACTCCTGAATGTTACACTGCTCCACCTGGACAGAGGGGCACACGGCTCAGCCGTGGTTTGTTTCTTACATACGTTAGGCACACATACTCACGTTGTCGTAGTGCTTCTTCACGATGGGCTCGTAGAAGCCGATGGCCTCCTTGTACTTGCTCTGCACGAAGAGCACGTGGGCCACGTTCAGCTTCCACGTGTCGTCCTCGTTGCACACCTCCACCGACTTGCGGAAGATCTTCTCCACCATCTGGAAGTTGTCCCG
>CM070091.1:19036376-19046376 GCA_036178185.1 Liparis tanakae | reverse complement strand
TTGACACACAGGTAGAGGGACATGTTGTTATTGACACACAGATAGAGGGACATGTTGTTATTGACACACAGATAGAGGGACATGTTGTTATTGACACACAGGTAGAGGGACATGTTGTTATTGACACACAGGTAGAGGGACATGTTGTTATTGACACACAGGTAGAGGGACATGTTGTTATTGACACACAGATAGAGGGACATGTTGTTATTGACACACAGGTAGAGGGACATGTTGTTATTGACACACAGGTAGAGGGACATGTTGTTATTGACACACAGGTAGAGGGACATGTTGAATCCCCGTGGCTTGGTGTTAGTGATGGAGACTCATAGGACAACCACTGTCAGAGGCGCTGGGGGCGGAGCTTACCGTTCTTCAGCTGGTATTCGATGGCGGCCTTGAGGTTGAAGGCCTCGATCAGAGCCGTCTGATGCAGCACCAGCGTGTTGCCCACGCTGTGCACGTCCAGGCCCTCCGTGGTCAGGCCCACGCTCAGCTCTGCAGAGTCAGAGGCACGAGTCAGAGACACGGGTCAGAGGCACGAGTCAGAGACGGGTCAGAGACATGAGTCAGAGACACGGGTCAGAGGCACAAGTCTTTGTCTGGAGGTGCGGGCTCACCTGGGTGCTCCCGGATGCCCTGCTCGATGATCTCCCCGATGTACTTGAGGGCCTGAGGGTAGTTCTTCAGGCTGTAGTGGCACAGGGCAATGTTGTAGGACAGCGCTGAGGAAGAGGAGCGCCGCAGGGCGACCCGCGCGTTACCGTTTGAAACACAACCGTGGCGTGAGCCGCCAGGAGGAGCTTCACGTCGCTCTGCTGATACGCGACATCGTTAAAGTTTCCCTCAAAAAGACAAGCGAGTCGCAGCACGTGGCGGCGCTCGCGGCTGCATTCCTGCCGACTGACCTGGCACGTATCCCAGCACTTGCATGGCAGACGAGAACTTCTTGCAGGCCTCCTCGTGCTTGCCGTCCTGGTAGAGCAGGCAGCCCACGTTGTAGCCGTAGTCCGGGTCCTCCTGGGGCAGCTGCTCCAGCAGCGACTGGGCACACATAGAACCAACGTGAGGATTCAAACCCGGACGCCACGGTGTGTCCGCAGCCGGCGGACGAGGCCGGGGAGCTCGTCACCTTGGCGGCCGAGTAATCCTCCTCACAGTATTTGACACAGGCTTGCAGCTTCAGCATCTGGGCCGGAGAGATAGAGGCAGACGATGAACGAGGGGAAACGCAACCGCTGGGTTCACTCAGGGGGAGAACTTAGGCAAAACTACGGAGCACGACGTCCATCATTCATTTTCATGAGCTTCACATTGAATTCACACACCTTCTGAGGGAGTTCCAGAAATGTTCACCTTAGACATAGACATACTAAAAAGTATCAGAGGGAGAAGGGCCCCCACATTTAAATCATATCTTATTGCATTGTAATGTATCTCCACGTATCGTAATGTATCAAAATGTATGGTAATGTAACTTTGTGTATCCTAATGTATCTTCACATGTCGTAATGTAACTGTGTGTATCGTAATATAACTGTATCGTAATGTTTCTCTGTGTATCCTAATGTATCCTAATATATCTTCACATATCGTAATGTAACTGTGTGTATTGTAATATAACTGTATCGTAATGTATCGTAATGTATTTCCACGTATCCTAATGTATCTTTGTGTATCGTAATGTGTCAGAATGACCTCGATCCCGTTATAGAGCAGCTTGTTTCCCCGCTGCTGAGCTCTACGCCGTTGTTTTAATAACAGTTGTGTATTTCCTGCCCGTGTGATTCATCTGAGCGCTTGTGTTGAGCAACGGCGTACCTTCACGTGGCTGCTGGGGTTGTCGAGTGCGAAGGAGGCGCGCGTGGCCTCGGGGTAGGCCCCGGCTTTGTAGAGGGACTGGGCGTAGTACACCTTGTACTCCTCCACCTCCGGGTGCAGCTGGGTCAGCTGCTCGTAGCAATCTGCAGAGTTGGTGAAATCCTGGATGTGATAGTAGCAGAAACCCAGAAGAGACAGCGCCGCCCGGGACTGAGACACAAGAGAGAGCACCAGAGTTACGCTACAGTCATGTACAACATATACACGTCCCACATAAAGGTAGAGCACGAGATGTACTTTCAAAACTACGTATTACTCCTAAATTACTAAGGAATAGAAAGCAAAATGGGTTGTTTTTATATAAAAGATTAAAGCACATGGTTGCCACCAGGGCAGTAAATAAAGACAATCTCTCATTATCGGTTCATTTGCTCATGATTTAGGGATAAGCTATTTAATTGGTCATTCAATTTCCTGAAGCTGAAACATAAAATATTAAAATGTAGACTAATTAAGTGTTTCAATTTAATTACATTTTAGGCCAACTATTTGCAATAAAATAATAAGCCAAAAGTGAAATAATACAATAATAATCTAATATATTATTTGAGAAATAGTTGTATGTATATATACATATAGACGTACCTTTGTGTGTTTCTGAAGTTGTCCGTTCAGGATGTGAATAGCTTCCACATACTGGCTTTCTTTAATCTGAAAAACATGAATGAACTTTGATGATTATTCACAGCATAAATCTGACATGGTGTGACGTCATCTAAAAGGGCCGAACCTACAACCCCGATAACGTGAGTTAGACGAGTTAGAAGTCACTTTTATTGCATCATTCGGTTATTCTTCTGTAATTTAAACGCATGACGAATTGAAGACCAGTCAATGGCATTTCTGGGGAAAGTGTGACGTGTCCCGCGCGTGCCTTTCTGTGAGCTACGCACCCGTAATGAAGGGTTTATGAATGCAGTCTGGGGTACCGACGCTAGCTCAGAGAAGCTAACCTCGACTAAACCACACAGTTCTCACCAGTTTGTAGATCGTAGCCGTATGCTCTCCGTCTTTTATAGCCGTCATGGCTTCAAACGAGTTGTTTTATTGATGAAAATACACGTTTGTTCTCCTAAAATAGTAGAAAAGAGAGCATCGAGCTAGCTTCTGTGCAGCGGACGGACGTTAGGGCTTGAACTGTTACTTAGCAACGGGACAGACCGGAAATGGAGGCTTTCTGACAGGCGTGTGGAAGAGCCAATCACGTGGGAGAAGGAGGTTGAACAGGCTGAGCTCTTTATTGACCCGCCTACGACTTCATGTTACGTCATGTTTCCCCCAAAATGTATTTCTTTTAGATTATTTTCATATTTTTCTGCGGGTCGAACATATTTCGTTTGATTCTATTCCAATTTGTTTATATATTGTGCATTTTTTTATTTTATATTTTTTTCTTTATATGTTGTGCATACAAAATGTATGTATAATTGCTGCTGTAGGTATGTATCTATCTTAAATGTTTTATTTTTTGTTATTATATTTTTATTAAGATGAACAGTACAGTCACTTATAAGACTGGCAGGTAAACACAATACCAACCCATAATAAACTATTACAATACTATGATTATATAAATCAATTCATTCTTTCTTTTATTGTTCCTATTCTTTTTTTTAATCCTTTCTTTCTTCATTTTATTTTTCCGTTCTGTCCTTCAGAGCCTCGGCACACAGAAACCACCATGATCTCATTTCTGAAGGATTCAGGACGTGATCGTGATGAATCACAGAAAAGAAAACACACACACACAGCAGACACAGACACACACATATACACACACACACACACACACACACACAGACACACTCACAGACACACACACACTGACCACGTTGCTGGAGCTTCGCCTCAAACCTAAAACCACTGTTTTGACCTCTAGGCCTCCATAATGATGGTGTGTGTGTGTGTGTGTGTGTGTGTGTGTGTGTGTGTGTGTGTGTGTGTGTGTGTACATGCATGTGCATGCATGCTGCTGTGCAGGGTGTGTGTTTCCTCTCACTCTCGTTGGGACTCTGAAGAAGAGGAGAAGAGAATCCAACAGGTACCAGCTGGTGATCAGGTAGGAGGAGGTCTATATCCACTTATTGATCCTATTGATTACTTAATGATCATGTTGATCACTTATTGATCATATTGATTACTTAATGATCATGTTGATCACTTATTGATCATATTGATTACTTATTGATCATATCGATCAAACATCATTCCTCACAGCCCTTGTTGATGAAGAAGCTGCTTCATGTAATCTGTTGAGCTCCTGAGTTTTCAGTGCTGTATGCAGTGTGTGTTTGTTTGTTTATGCATGTGTGTGTAGTGTGCGTGTGTCAGAGAGGTTGGTGTGTGTGTGTGTGTGTGGTGTGTGTGTGTGTCCGAGCGGTTGGTAGTTTGGGGTTAACTCTGCATCAAGGTGTCAGCCTCGTCCTCTGGGGGTTCCTGGTGTAACTGGAGCTGGTGTTGTGTTCAAGTCCTCTGTTAAAAGGACGTGTTTGTGCCTCACGTCAGTGCAAACAGTGCACTAGTTGTATAAAAGTGACTGCAACTTATTTTAAAGTTAATTGAGGATAAGAGTGTTGATGCTACTAAGAAAGCTTTTATCTCTTTTAATGGTGAAATATCTGCAGCCGGGTTCAAAGTCTGCAAACTCTCCGGTTCCTCGAGTCTTTTTAATGAACATTGTATTACACGCTTTATAATAATAATAATAATAATAATAATAATAATAATAATACATTTGATTTATATAGCGCTTTTCCAGGTGCTCAAAGACGCTTTACAACACATAATTAAAAGAAAAAGAAAAAACCTAAAAGCTATGCATTATAAATTACGATAAAAACAAACAATAAAAGCAAATAAGAACATACAGAGCACACAATCACACATTAAAAGCAATTTTGAACAGGTGGGTTTTGATTTGTGATTTGAATAATGACAGTTCGGTGCAGTCTCGGATGTTTTTGGGGAGAGAGTTCCAGAGGGAGGGGGCAGAAATGGAGAATGCTCTGTCACCCCAAGTCCGGTGCTTGGTCCTGTGTGGGATGGAGAGGAGGCATCAGAGGAGCGGAGTTGGCGGGATGGAGTGTGATGGTGAAGCAGATCGGTGAGGTAGCAGGGGGCCTGGTGATGGAGGGCTTTGTAGGTGAGGAGAAGGATTTTGTAATGGATACGTTGTGGGAGAGTTGCAGTTCCTTTAATGGCCACTAGAGGGAAGTCAAGACAATCTGAGGAGGAGAATAGAGACTCAGAGGACGTCCCTCTCTTCAACCCAATGAGATGACGTCATCACACTAAATCATTAACATTAAAACAGCTCGCCTCTGAGATGGAATAATACAACTTAATCTCCACTAAAAAAACGGTGGAGATTACTTCTAATCAACGTCATGCAGTTTAATATGTGAATAATAATATAATAAGAATGTGTGTGTGTGTGTGCCCATCTTCAAACTAAACTTTCATTTTGATCTCAACGTTTGTAAAGTTCAGAGTTCAAAGGTCAGAGCTTTAATGAGAACCCCCCCCCCCCATACACACACAGTGGAAACAATCCCATGTCACAGGGTCTAACTATTAATTATGTAAATTAATCTTGCGCTCGTCCAGGTTCAATCATGGTTCCTAAAGTGAACGTGCTGCTGCTGCTGCTGCTGGGCGTGGCCTCTGTGTCGGTCCTGGGTCAGCGGCGCCGCCCGGCGTCGACGGCCACCAACAACGAGTGGAACTATAGGGATGGATGTGAGTATCAGTGTGTACCCAGAAGTGTCTTAAAGCTGCATTCTCTCTCCTGACCACCAGGGGGCGACTCCTCTGGTTGTATAGAAGTCTATGCTTCATGACTTTAGGGCTCTCTACAATGAACCTCTCCCCTCGTCGTGATCTCTTCCAGCTGAGAAGGTGAACATGCGCGGCGTGGCCAACCTGACTCAGATCCTGGACAACTGGAGGTTTGACATCCTGGCCCAGATGAGAGGACTCCTGCAGAACGACCACCAGTCTCTGCTGCCCGACTACGCCAGGTAGGAGGGAGGGGGAGGAGCCTATCAGAGGGAGGAGCCTATCAGAGGGAGGAGCCTATCAGAGGGAGGAGCCTATCAGAGGGAGGAGGTTATCAGAGGGAGGGGCTTATCAGAGGGAGGAGGTTATTAGAGGGAGGAGCTTATCAGAGGGAGGAGCTTATCAGAGGGAGGAGGTTATCAGAGGGAGGAGCTTATCAGAGGGAGGAGGTTATCAGAGGGAGGAGCTTATCAGAGGGGGAAGGTTATCAGAGGGAGGGGCTTATCAGAGGGGGGAGGTTATCAGAGGGAGGGGCTTATCAGAGGGACGAGGCGCCCCATATATTGAATCATATTTGATCACATTGTAATGTATCGTAACATATATTATTTTAATCTAACTTTAAGTAACTTAACCTAACGTAACATAACTTAACTTAACAGAACGGAACGGAACAGAACTTAATGTAACGGAACTTAACGAAACTTAATGTAAGGTAACCCTTAAGTAACGTAATCTAACGGAACTTAACTAAACCTATCGTAACACATCTGCTCGTAACTTAACGTTATTGACTGAAGAAGAGGATGAAGCCCGGATCAGAAGTCGTATACTAGAATCCTCCCGTTGCTGCTGCATGTAAACAAACCGCCCAGAGGATCCTCCCTCTCTAAACCGGGCAGCCGTCTAAATATAAAACATCGGAACCGGTTCATTGATGAGAGATATTTCCCGCTACAGCTTCATAACCATCACAGGCTTGTTATTAAAAATGTATTCAAGCAAAAACTTCTGTGAAAAGACCGAGAAGCCGGAACAGAGAGGGAAAAACAGAATGATGAGCTAATAAAATAAAAAACTTAAAATAAAAAGCATGAAAAGCTTCCCACAGAATCCATCTGGTGAAGGAAGGCGAGAACCGCTGAACTCCTCCACGCCAGCGAGGTCTGAAACCCCAGAACCTTCCTCTGTGGGAACTTCCTGTCTCTGAATAACAGACGGTTTCTATTCTGACTTCTAAATTGCCGTTTCGGCCTCAGCTTGTTGTGACGGCTTCGGCCGCAGAGCCAAATGTGCTAAACACATTCCTGTGGACGCTGACCGTTTTATTTAACTGGCGGGGAAAAGTCTCCTCCTTTAAAACCGAGAGCACTTTATTCAGCTGAAGAAGAATAAAGGAAAAAAATACTGTTTATCATAAACTTCTGGAGATACAAAGTTTGACCTGAACAGGAAGTAATAAAGCTGTCAGACAAATGTAGTACAAGTACAACATGTACCTCTGAGTTGTATACAGTAAAAACTGACCTTTAAACACACTGAGCGCTTTTACTTTGAAAAGCTCTGAGTCTCTCTCCTGTTTAAATACACTGAAAGCTTTTACTTTGAAAAGCTCAGAGTCTCTCCTGTTTAAATACACTGAAAGCTTTTACTTTGAAAAGCTTAGAGTCTCTCTCCTGTTTAAATGTACTAAGAGCTTTTATTTTGAAAAGCTCAGTCTATCTCCTGTTTAAATAAACTGAACACTTTTACTTTGAAAATCTTAGAGTCTCTCTCCTGTTTAAATATACTAAGAGCTTTTACTTTGAAAAGCTTAGAGTCTCTCCTTTTTAAATACATTGAGAGCTTTTACTTTGAAAATCTCAGAGTATCTCCTGTTTAAATAAACTGAGAGCTTTTACTTTGAAAAGCTCAGAGTCTCTCTCCTGTTTAAATACACTGAGTTATTTTACTTTGAAGGATCCAGCCGCTGGCTGAGGCCTTGGACGACCTCTACAAGGAGTTCAACGCCCTCAAGGCTCACCTGGGCGACCTCAGCGACAAGTTTTCCACCGTGGAAAGCTTCATCGACGAGGTCAAGGCCGACCGCGCCAACAACGCCGTCCAGGCCCCGCCCCCAGCCCCGCCCCCGGCTCCGCCCACCCTCCCTCGACAGGCCGGGAGGAGGGGGATAAAGAAGAAGGTCACTGCCTGAGCAGCCAACACCTCTTCTTCTTCTTCTTCTTCTTCTTCTTCTTCTTCTTCTTCTTCTTCTTCTTCTTCTTCTTCTTCTTCTTCTTCTTCTTCTTCTTCTTCTTCTTCTTCTTCTTCTTCTTCTTCTTCTTCTTCTTCTTCTTCGTCTTCTTCTTCTTCTTCTTCAAATAAACTCACTTATTGCATCACTCATTATTCATCTCTTCAGCGTTCTGATTGGCCCTCTGAGGGTTGATAGTTTCATAACTATGAGTCAATGAATGCACAGGTCTCAAATAGGCCATGCCCCTTTGGTGAGGGGGAAAGACAACCGGGTTCCTTGACCTCTGACCTCAAGATATTCGGTGTAGATTGTATATAAGAAGATATTCTCTAACTTCTAGTATTTTTCCTCTTCACTTTAATATATATTTTTATCGTTCCCGGAGCTTCTGAGAAAAAGACCCAATAAGTACTTTGGTAGAAGTACTCACATATTTTACTTCAGTGTTATAAATACTCAGCTTTTAAAATCCTACTGAAGTAATAAGTACTCATCATTCAGAACAACATATATTATATGATCTTATTATGATTATTTATCCGTTTTAAGACGTTTTTTGTAATTTCTCTGTGAGGTTCTGATACTTTTACTTTGTAAGCATTTCTTTCTACTTCTTTCTACAGTAAAAAATAGACACAGAAAATCAGAAAAAATCTGCATAAAGTGTATATAAAATACAGATCATGACTGCCAACATCACATAAGAGACAGGCTGATGACATATTGAGGGATGTTGTTTAGCAGCTCCTCTAAACACCAACAGGCTCCTCGCCGCTCCTCCTCCTGATCGGCTCCCGCCGGATCAATAACACATTTCATCCTCTGGTGTCCCGCTGAGGGAGAAGCTCCGCTCTGAGACCGCCCCCCCCCCCAAAAAAAGATGATTATTAAAGTTGATTAAACTCCTTTTTGTGCTTTATCCCGTGCTCCTGTGACCTCTGACCCCTCCATCACCGTGTGTCACGAGCCTCCACCAATCAGACGGGGCGATTGATTTCTTCCTGCTCAGTCGAGGCCTGGAGGTCAACGGAGGTCAACTGCTCCTCCTGAGAGAAACCTGCAACAGAAACCAAGTATATATATAGATATAGATATATATCTATATATATACACATATATATAGGTACAAATATATTTATACTTTTATATATGTATATATAAGTACATATATACTTATATATACTTGAATCTGAAATCTCAGATAAGAAGATGGAAATCAGTTTTAGTTATTATCTGAGATGTGGTTAGCGTAGCTTAGCACAAAGACTGGAAGCAGGTGGGAACTGTTAGCCTTCCTATTAGCATCCTTACAATCTCACAATGACAAATAACATGAACACATTTATTACTTCGAAACTCCTCTCCTCTATATACATCCTGTATAAATATATACATACATACATACAACCAGAGGAGTCGCCCCCTGGTGGCCAGGAGAGAGAATGCAGCTCCAACACATGAAGAAGTTGCCCATATCAGACACAGACTGGTGAAGTGTCTCCAGGTAATAACCAGCAGGAAGTGGGATGTCTGACTGCATCCACCCTGAGGTGTGTGTGTGTGTGTGTGTGTGTGTGTGTGTATGTGTGTGTGTGGGGGGGGCTATAGGAGGGTGCCGGGGCCCAGCGTGGGGGTCACAGCAGGGAAAGGTGGGGACCTGACTGACGTGAGTCACCAGGGATTTTCCTCGCTCAGCGGGACGCCGACAGTCACGTTTGGTTTCCATGACAACAAAGGTCACCGCTGAGGGTGACGCCGCATCTCTAAAGGTCAAACGTGGAGGATGAGCAGTTTGAATAACACGCTGCTGCTGTCGGACGCCTCCACAAGGAGCTGCTTCCTGGAACCTGAATGCCTCCTTCTGAAGCTCTGAACAACAAAGTGGTAACCTCCGGTGATAAAGGTCTCCACTTTACGAGTCCACAGGGACTCCCTGAACGCACCGTTGGGTTTGGTCTTATATATATTTATATTTATATATACATATATACTGTATATATAAATATATATATATATATATACTTATTTGTATGGAAACATCTGGTCTCAGCGATGAGACAGATGGTGACACCGACCACATGGCTCTCTTTAAGTATCCTTTTA
>CM070091.1:19023876-19031376 GCA_036178185.1 Liparis tanakae | reverse complement strand
CACACACACACACACACACTCACACACACACACACACTCACACACACACACACACACACACACACATATATACACACACACATACACACATACATATACACACACACATACATATACACACACACATGCACACACACACACACACATACACACACACATACACACAGACAGACACACACACACACATACACACACTCACAGACAGACACACACACACTCAGATACACCCCCCCCCCCCACACACACGGTCTTCTGCAGCTTAGGAAGCGAGGCCCAGGGAGGATTAACGAGCTGCCGCTCTGTTTCTCCTTTAATCTCGTTTCTCCCGTTAAAAACATTTCGGTTCAGCAGATGTTTCTGAGAGGAAACACACGCTTCCTTCAGGCTTCCTTCTGGTTTCCTTCAGGCTTCCTTCTGGCTTCCTTCAGGCTTCCTTCTGACTTCCTTCAGGCTTCCTTCAGGCTTCCTTCAGGCTTCCTTCTGGCTTCCTTCAGGCTTCCTTCTGGCTTCCCTCTAGCTTCCTTCAGGCTTCCTTCAGGCTTCCTTCTGACTTCCTTCAGGCTTCCTTCAGGCTTCCTTCTGACTTCCTTCAGGCTTCCTTCAGGCTTCCTTCTGGCTTCCTTCTGGCTTCCTTCAGGCTTCCTTCAGGCTTCTTTCAGGCTTCCTTTAGGCTTCCTTCAGGCTTCCTTCTGGCTTTCTTGAGACTTTCTTCATGCTTCCTTCAAAGCTTTGACGTAGGAGACCTGTCAATCACCTTGTAGCCCCACCCTAAAGCATACCCTGCTTTATGGTTTTGTTAAGCATTTTGATTTCCGCGTCCTTCACGCGACACAACGTTTTCTTCATCATGTACGTTCATTACATGAATGCATTATTTTATAAATAAACTTTTGGCTTTAAAGGCAACAACTTAGTTAAGTTTAGGAAAAGATCGTGAAATACTTAGTTAGGTTTAGGGAAAGATCGTGAGATACATAGTTAAGTTTAGGGAATTATCGTGAAATACTTAGTTAGGTTTAGGGAAAGATCTTAGATATGTTGAGAAAAAGATGGGCAAATATTTAGTTAAGTTTAGCAAAAAAAAGATCGTAAAATATTCAGTGAAGTTTAGAAAAAGAACGGAAATACTTTGTCAAGTAAGGAAAAGATCGTGAGAAACTACTCAGTAGCTTCTGTTCATTGGTTGCAAAATAAACAAGATGGCCGACGGCCGTAACCTCCAAACTTCTCTTACTCAGTCAATCAAAATATGCACGACAAATGAGAGCCTGCAGACTCAACCACCACGAAGACCTGGGCCGAGAGCAGCTAGGACCAGGTGTGTGGAAAGACCTTCAACTTGGAAGCTGCATTGATACCTTCTTTGGCCACTAGGGGCCTGAAAAAAACAAACCTGTTATCAAACTGTTGCATATTTACATGTTTGTTTTGAGTGTAACGTGGAGAAGAGAAGACAGGAGTGGATAGACATGAAATATGATATATACATAATATATATAAATATATATATATATTATGTATATATATATAATATATATAATGTATATATATATATATATATATATATATATATATATAATGTACATTGCTAGAAGCTGAAAACACTTTAGTTTGAGTTCTTTAGGCAATAAACAGCCTGAGGGATGTCGACACTCAGGACTGAAAATAGTACTTATTAATTCACTCAATATATTCCAGAATAAGACGCTAGAATGTGATTACATTTCTTATTTTCAATTATTGCCCCCCCCCCCCTAACGTTAGACTCAGCAATGTCACCTAATCCGGCCATTTATACCACGTCTGCATGGAAGCGCCTCCGTCAGCAGTCCGCCCCCAGGGAATTTACATAAATGTCATTTACAGGCCAACATAAACAACTTACCTGTCAGACAGACACACGACCCCCCCCCCCATCAACCCCCCCCTCCTCCCCCTGGATTCATCCAGACACTTAATTGGAAAAACAAGACCAGGAGGAATCTGCTGAGCGTGGAATTGATTCTCAGGTTATTTTCACTGCAAACTGCTGCTGCTCCTTCTTGATTTCATTTTTTTATAAATGTATTTTTCGGCTGAGAGAGTGAGAGGAGGGGGGGGGGGGGGTTCAACCGGATGACCAACAACAGTGAAAGAGGGATTTATATCAATAAAAACGCACTAAAACTAAAGTGAGAGCAGTGAAAGTACAGCGTGATGCCTTCAGGAGGGCCGGCGGGGAACGAGAAGCCGGATGTTGCGTTCAGGGTCTTTTTGCTGCAGCTCTGTTTAAAACCTGATTTATGTTTGACGCGTCCGCGAGAGTCTCAAGGTCAGAGAGGAATAAATAACACAAAGAGAAAAGAGAAACGTATTTTTATACCTCCAACCATGTTTTGAATACAAAAATGATGTCGTCATGACGGAAGTTCTGAAGCCTGGGGACTGAATATTAGATATAGACTTCTATACAACCAGAGGAGTCGTCCCCTGGTGGTCAGGAGAGATAATGCAGCTTTAACACATGAAGCATAGACTTCTATACAACCAGAGGAGTCGCCCCCTGGTGGTCAGGAGAGAGAATGCAACTTTAACACATGAAGCATACACTTCTATACAACCAGAGGAGCCCCCTGGTGGTCAGGAGAGAGAATGCAGCTTCAGCACATGAAGAAAAGACCTCTATACAACCAGAGGAGTCGCCCCCTGGTGGTCAGGAGAGAGAATGCAGCTTTAACACATGAAGCATAGACTTCTATACAACCAGAGGAGTCAACGTCTCAAACGTTTCTTCACATCTGAACGTTTCTTCTTCTTCTTCACAGTAAGTTCCAGCGTTATCACACATTCATCAACGTTTTCCTGCACACACACACACACACACACACACACACACACACACACACACACACACACACACACACACACACACACACACACACACACACACATTGATCTGGAGGTGGAGGTGATGGATTAGTGCCGTTGGTCATTTTCTTGCCCCAAGATCTCTCTGCCGGCCGGTCGATAGAACAGACCCGACACGTTCCCTCCTCGTTCCCTCCTCGTTCCCTCCTCGTTCCCTCCTCGTTCCCTCCTCGTTCCCCCCTTGTATCCTGCATGTTCCTTTGTTCCCTCCTTGTATTCTCCTTGTACCCTCGTTCCCTCCATGTTCCCTCGTTGTTCCCTGAGAAACTACAACCATCACAGCGGTTCTTTAAAGAGATGAACACAGATTCAATTTTGATTAATTATTTTTCATGATTTAACGGTTAATTGCTTATTATTATTTTAAATGTATGAACTCTGTAAACAAGATGGAAATAAAGCGTCAAATATTATGTATAAATGAATAAAGCCTAACCCTAACCCTAACCCTACCATTCATATTTAATTTATCTTTTTCATAATTCTTCATGTAAAAAGTTGTATATTTCATTTGGTTTGCTGCTTTCTTTTGTTACATATTTTATTATAACAATAAACTGAATAAACAAATGAAAACTGATATTTTTATATAATATATCGACATCAATAAAATGTAGTTGAGGCTGTGACGTGTTCTCCTCTTTTTATGAGAACAGTCCGGTCACGGGGATGACGCACGAAAGAGAGAGAGAGAGAGAGAGAGAGAGAGAGAGAGAGAGAGAGAGAGAGAGAGAGAGAGAGAAAGAGACTGCTCTCGTTCCGCTCTCTGCCAGTGGTCACTCTTCTGTCGGTGATGCTGGGTCCGGGTCTCAGTCCAGGTCTCAGTCCAGGTCCACCTACAGGTCTCAGTCCAGGTCTCAGTCCGGGTCTACGTCCAGGTCTACGTCTCTGAGCGGGTCCGGGTCTTCGTGTCTGAAGTAGATGGACCGTTCCGGGTCTCGGGGATCCCGGACCACCTGTCCCGTCTCTCCGGTCTGAGGACCACCTGTCTCTCAAAGAGGACAGCGGGGACGCGCGCACATTCCGCTCCGTGCGCCACCGCCGCGCCATGCCGCTCCGCCTCTGACCTCCTCCTCCTCCTCCTCCTCCTCCTCCTCTCCTGGAGGAACTTTTGTTTCCTCCCTTGGACCATGAAGACGACGCGCAAGTGCCGCGCGCTGCTGTCCGTGGGCCTGAACCTGGTGGCGCTGTTCTTCTCCACCACCGCCTTCATCACCACGTACTGGTGCGAGGGCACCCAGCGCGTGCCCAAGCCCAACTGCAGCCCGCAGCGGCGCCTCAACTGCATCGACTACGGCGTGAACGAGACGGACCAGAGCAAGGTGCACTACAGCTGGGAGACCGGCGACGACCGCTTCCTCTTCCGCCGCTTCCACACCGGCATCTGGTACTCCTGCGAGGAGAACATCCACGAGGCAGGTGGGCGGCGCGCGCAACAAGTTACACACACCCATTAGTTTGATGGAGCCAGTAAACACGCGTCTGGGTTTGATAGTTTTACCGTTTATGGGCTTTTCAATCAGAAGCTTGTTGATTTCCCTCCAGAATAAAAGAAGAAGGTTCAAGTGTCTCTCACTGGGTTTGTTGTCATGGATTAATCATTAGAGATTAAATGATTAATGGATTATCGTCAAACCATTTTTTAAAATTTGTAATCACTCGATTTATTTTATTTTTCTCAGATATTACGAGTTGATGCTTTTCCGTCTTTATTTAGAATAAACTCAGTATTTGTTGTTTTTAAACATTTAATCTGACGTAGTTACACTTTTAAGACTTGTTTGTTAAAGAATAATTCATAATAATTTTACTTACTGAGGACGTGAATAAAATAAACAAATGTATAGTTTACTCTTTAAAAGGTCTCAGAAAAAACAGGAGGAAATAGTTCATTTGGTGGGACTATTTTCAGCGGCGGATTAATACACGTTTACTGAGCTGAGTCTGTGTGTGACTCCAGAAGGTTCCACAACAATCCTGATTTAATAATGTGACCTGCAGTCCAGCATGTCGCTCTGTAACTCACGAGGCAGACATTATATATATATATATATATATATATATATATATATATATATATATATATATATATATATATATATAAAATACACAAATAGAAAACAATGGATTCTTTACATTCAATATTCCCCCAAGTGTCCATGTGCTGCCTATATGTTGGAAACGAGCTTCAGGCTCCAGAAATATGTACGTGTTTACAAACTCCCCCGTCCTGACCTTTGACCTTTGACCTCTGACCTCTGTGTTCAGTTCAGTTTTTAAAATCTGCAAATGGTCCATTGAGAAAGAGTCAGAATGCTGACAGAAGTGGCCACTTGTGATGCGTTCAGGGGCCGCTGGAAAGATGGAAATACAGCGATGATGTCAGTTTTCTGCAGCTTCTGGCAACGATGAGCTGAGTTTTGATGTGTGTTGTATGATTAATCTTTATTATTTATTACACCAGATGTTTTTAGATTAAACCCGGCACTCGTCAACAGTCGAGCGATAAATATTACAACGACACGTAGAATAATGTTTTAATACAACACAAGTTGTTTGAGGTCAAACCTCAGATCCGCCTGATGAAGACGAGTCGTTCATAACATTCATGTTTCACACACCAGACATTCAGATGAAGACCATGCTCCCCATGAGCTCCCCCGCGGCTGATGAACACTAAAACTCCTGAAATGTTCCGTTTACGAACCGTCGGCTTTTATTACCGTTTAAATGACCGGCTGATGAAGATCCAACGTCGTCATCATCAAACTCCACCTGCAGCACATTTACCACGTCAGGAGAGAAGCTGCTCCTGACCCTGTTGAGTCACAGCTGTGAGACACGAGCACATCAATACTAAACAATGCTCTGTTAGATCATTTATATGTGTGTGTGTATATGTATATATATATATATATATATATATATATATATATATATATATATATAAATAAATGTATCTATTTATATATATACATTAATTTATATATTTATGTATATATATATATAATTAAATAAATATATATATAAATATATATATATATATATATATATATATATATATATAGCTGGTTGCATCCTGTCTTCCAGCCTGACTCAGTGGTTTGACTCGTTTCCTCTTTTCTCTCTATTTTTCATTCCTTCTTCTTCTCATTAATCCCATCATCCTCTCCACTTCTCTCTTCCTCATCCCATTTCACCTTGTTCTCTTCACCTCTTTGCACCCCCCTCTTCCTCTCCCCCTCATGCCCCCTCCCCCCCCTCTCTCAGGTGAGAAGTGTCGGAGCTTCATTGATCTCGCCCCGGCGTCGGAGAGAGGTGAGTAATGGCCGTCATTAGGCAACGCCACCGCTCCCCACCTGTTCGTTAGGCCCGGAGAAAACCACGGGAAAAACTAACAGAACATATTTATATACATATATATATGTATATATACATATATATATATATGTATATATATGTATATAATTAAACAAATATATAAATGAATATGTATAAATTTATATTTATATATATGTTTATTTATATATATATATATATATATATATATATATATATGTATTCATATACATAATTATATACATTATATATGTGTACTTATAAATATATATTTATATAAATATATGTATATATATTTATATTAATAGTTATATATTTATATATATAGCATCTATAAATACATATCTATATTGATAGTTGTATATATATATTTATTCATATATATATGAATATAAATAAAGATCTTCTCAGGGTTTGATTCTGCCTTTCGTAAAACAGAGTTCACCTCAACCTGCCGTACTTTATTATAAACACAAAGGAATGTGTCAGTTATCTAATCCAGACGACTCAGATGTCACTCAGAAGCTTCTTGCCGTTTACCGTGTCCTTTCAAGTAAATTAAGGTTAAACGCTTCCGAGCATCAGCACCTGAACAAGGAAGAACAGCTGACATTTAAAGAGAGGAGACAGATTGAGGTCTGAGGGTCTGGGGGGTCTGAGGGGTCTGAGGGTCTGGGGGGTCTGGATTGGTATCTGTCAAGCCAAATGTAGAAAAGAAGAAGTTCCATTCAGCAACAGGTCCTCCTTCAGAGCGGCGTCCTTCAGAGCGTCCCTCAGGGTGACAGGCGCTCATGGCCGGCTGACAGAATGAGTCTTTGTCCGAATCGCCATGGCTCCACCTTGAGAACCTCCAGGGACCTTTTGTTGATACAGTCACACAGGCATGTGTGTGTGTGTGTGTGTGGGGGGGGGGGGCTAGGAGGACTTGGTTCTGCCGGTGGGACCATGATCCGGCCGGTGATCCGGCCCACATTGGGGGCGGACCCTGCAGGGTTGGCTCGTGGCGTACCAGAATGAAGATGGCTGGTAATTGGGCCGACGGGATTTGTTCCTAAGACCTTCTTCCCCGGTTTCTAGAGCGAATATATTCATATATTCTCCCGTGAACTCTGATTATTTGTGATGTTATTGACGGAGGAGGGAGCGGAGACAAAGGGGCGTAAGTTAATTGATATGAAACAAGCTCCGTCTTCTCCGGCGTGTTGTCAGTTTAGATTTATGGAAGTTTCAAGAAGCTGAAACCCGAAAAACAAA
>CM070091.1:18911376-19016376 GCA_036178185.1 Liparis tanakae | reverse complement strand
CCCGCCTCCATAAAGATAGGCCCCGCCTCCAGAGAGATGTCCCGTCTCCATATAAATAAGTCCCGCCCCCACAGAGAAAGGTCCCGCCTCCATATAAATAAGTCCCGCCTCCACAGAGAGAGATCCCGCCTCCATAAAAAGAAGTCAAACTAAATATTTGTTGATTATCGTACGTATTGCGGGATTTAGCCCCTCTCTCTATAAGCTGTCATCATACCGGAGCAATTAAGGTCACTAATTGGACAGAACACGCTTTGCAAGGAGGAAAACAATATTCTATCTAAATGTTATACTTATGCCACGGATGTGTTTGAGAGACGACAACCCAACAAGAGAAGAACGTTCCGGAGAGGAGAAACGACGACGACACGTTCTGCATGAAGACAAACCTCATGGGGACTGTTGTTCTAAAGCAGGTCGGCGTGACGCCACATTTCAGGAAGAACGAGGAACCACGCCGGGTAAAAGGTCTTTTATTTTTCAAACCAGCGTCAATTTTGTCAACGACACGTAGCACTTTGTAAGCGGTTGTCGAGCTCCGCTGATGACGCTGAATGTGAAACTAGTGTAAAGAGTCATTATTAAACTACATGTCTGTTCTTTGTGATGGAGTGATGATGGAGGGATGATGGAGTGATGATGGAGGGATGATGGAGTGATGATGGAGTGATGATGGAGGGATGATGGAGTGATGATGGAGGGATGATGGAGTGATGATGGAGTGATGATGGAGGGATGATGGAGTGATGATGGAGGGATGATGGAGTGATGATGGAGGGATGACTGTCGACGCTGCGTCACACTTAACTTGAGAGCGAACGCACCGATTGGTCCGTTCTTCTTCTTCTTCTTCTTCTTCTCTTCCTGCGGTGCAGGTGGGAGATGTGTGTTCATGATTTGTCAAGAACTCGTTTAACTTTTTCTTTCCGCTCGTCCTCCAGGAGCGACGATGCTCGTATGATTACTAAGAAAATCATGTAATAATCAGTGAAAGCAGTTTATTCTTCTCATAAACAGACGGTAAGCAAGGAGTGAAGTGATGATGTCACTCCTTGATTTGTCAACTGACGTTTTGACGGTTTTTGGCCGTCGCCATCTTGGTTTTCTGCAACCGGGACGGGGGCCACGATTGGACGGATTTACGGCCGCATACGCCTCCTGAGAGACCTGCCAATCACCCTGTAGCCCCGCCCCATTAATCACTGTGTAGCCCCGCCCTGTCGATCACCGTGTAGCCCCACCCCCCCAAAGAAAAGCATTACCAAACCAGAACGAGCTCCTAGAGTCTGGATTCATATTCACGTCGTTGGTTCTGCTGACTTGTGAACACAAATTATTCATTCAAGGAAACAAATGAATTCCGATAAATCCCACGTACAGTTCGTGAGCGTAGATCACATGAATAGAACGTCTCCGTTGTCCCTGAACCTCCCAGAGGACCGGTGGAGAGCTCCTGCTGACCTGCAGTCCTGCCCCCCCCCCCCCCCCTCAGGAGGCGGCGCTGTGATCCATAACCAGCGTGATGGATGGCGCCCGGGAGGCGTGAAGGCCGGCGAGGTGCAGAGCGAGGGAGATCGGGCCGAACCGCTAACGCCCCGCCGGACGGCGAGGGGAGGATTTACACCGGAGAGAAGCCGGCGCTCCATCTCAGAGATCTGTCCTCACACGCCATGCAGCCGCTGAGCGGTTAACTCCACCTCCCGGTTAACTCCACCTCCCGGTTAACTCCACCTCCCGGTTAACTCTCCACCTCCCGGTTAACTCTCCACCTCCTGGTTAACTCTCCACCTCCGCCCGGTGGAGGGGAGTCACTCGCTAATGGATTCGAGGTGCAGGCGACCCTCGTTACGGAGTTCATGTCCTCGGATTCACACGTTCATTTGGAGACGCATGAGAAGCCGGCACCATCTTTTTCACGTTTTGTGAATCTCGTGATCTGTTTGTGTTTTGTCCGCTGTAGTTAAAAATGTCCAACGCACATGAAAGATAAGAGTAGGAAACCGGATGCAGATTAAAATCATCAATTCACATGTCCATTTCTGTGTTCAGCTCTGTAAAAATGCTCAAATTAATCAGTTTCCGTGGTTATTTGCGATGCAAATGAAACTCAATCGTCTATAAGCGAATATAATCCTAAAGCGTGGAGTTGTGCAATAAGTTGTCCTGACCAGGGATATAATCTATAAAGACCACAACTGTCACGTCTATGTAAACATGTTTATTTCTGCTGTAAAGTTGGGCATTTGAACATAGAGCTCTATGGGGATCGACTCGCTTTGCAGGCAGCCCCCAAGTGGCCATTTGAGGAACTGCAGAATAAGATGAACTTAATACTACAAAGAAAAAGATGATTAAATAATACTAACAGCGACTGGCCGCTCGCCCGGTGCTGAGTGAGAGTCGCGTCGGTTCTCAGAGAAGCCATCAGAAGCATTTTGTGCTCCTGCCGGGCTTAATGGGGCTTGATGAGAGCAATGCTTCATCTCAAGGTGCAGCCGCACTTATCTTCGTCCGCTCGCACACGCCGTGACCTATAACGACGCGGTGTGACCGGCGCTCGTCCCCACGGAGGCCTCATCCCGTGAGACGCGGTTTGTGTCTGGCGACGGTGACACGAAGGCATCGGTCCCAGAAGATCCAGAAGAAGGGAAACGAGCTATTTCATATCGGCGGAGGACGAAAGTCGTTAATAACGACGCACTTCATTTCCAGCGGGACGCGGCGGGATCGATACGCTCCTCATCCTGATGGAGGGAGCCGGCGCCGCACGCCACCCGGCTCCCGGACCGCCGATCGATAACCAACAGATCTCGTTAGCGGTGACATGTCGTGCATCTGGGAGGAGAGAAGCTCCGGCAGGGAAGAGGAAGAGGAAGAGGAAGAGGAAGAGGAAGGGGAAAGAGACTCAATCAATGTGGTTTACGGGGAACACGGAGAGTGAAGAGTTCATTAAGCTCTTCTTCAGTGTGGTGGACTCAATGAATCCAGTCAGAAAGAAGTGTTGATTAAATATCCAAAAGCTGGTGGTGGTTATCTCAACCTAATCTAAACCTAATCTCAACCTCATCTAAACCTCATCTAAACCTCATCTCAACCTCATCTAAACCTAATCTAAACCTCATCTAAACCTCATCTAAACCTAATCTAAACCTCATCTAAACCTCCTCTGAACCTAATCCAAACCTAATATAAACCTCAACTAAACCTAATCCAAACCTAATCTAAACCTCATCTAAACCTAATCCAAACCTAACTGTTGGTGGTTTAGTGGTCTTAGTCTAACTCTAGATAAAGAAAATACTTAGTTAGGTTCAATAAATATAATGAAATACTTAGTTAGGTTTAGGATAGATCAATAAATACTTAGTTAGGTTTAATAAAGTTGAAGAAATAATAAATTAGGTTTAATAAGAATGATGAAATGCTTGGTTTAGTTTAGGATAGATCAATAAATAATTACTTAGGTTTAATAAAGATGATGAAATAGGTAGTTAAGTTCAAGTCAGGTTTAATAAAGATGATGAAATACTGAGTCAGGTTCAACACAAGATCTTTGTGTTAAGATAAACTACAGAGGAGCCGTTAAGCACACGTTACATGAACGTCTTCCTGGCTAATATTTTTAAATATCTTAACTTAAAGCCCCACTATGTAACTTTTCCACCTTGAAATAACAGCTTGAAAAAAATGGTGCCGCTACAAAGACTTTTAATATGTTGATGTCTCCTCCTCCATCGGGGTCTGTGGGCTGAACACTGCTGAATGTAAGATGTTGGGGACCGACCCGGTGCCTCCGGTTGAGGAACAGGAAGTACTTCAACTTGCTGTCTGGCAGTGATGACCCAACGTCTTATAGTGCCGGTGTTCTGTCATTTTTTGCTGCCTTGTAAAAAATTGCTACCCGCTGCATAAACTGATAGGTGTGTATCGATTCATGCTACCCTATAAAAAAATGCTACTTTATGGTTTTATACATCTGTACATCAAATAAAGGCATAAAGTAAGTGTTTTTTTCTGTCATGAGTCTAATTATAAAAAGTGTCACTCACCGTTATCAGCCGTGCATGCCGTGCAACTCGGAAAATCGACTCGGCGCAATACCACAGGGTGACGTCACTCACCGTTGCAAAGACAGGGTTAGCTAAACACGATGGGCGTGTCGGAAAAAACTCGAAAAAACTCGGAAAATCGACTCGGCGCATGCGCAATACTACAAGGAGCGTTTTTTGACAAGCAGCATTAAATGACAGAACACCGGTAGCACGCATCGATCAGCTGTGAGATCAGCTGTGAGTCACGAGCTGGAAGAGCCATATATGGCTCTCTAGAGCCAGAATTTCACGACACTGAAGTAAACGTTAAATACCTGAAGGGGGCGCTACAGGGGAAAAGTTACATAGTGTCGCTTTAAGGCACTTTTTTTTATTGGTTATCGCTTCAAATGCTGCTGGAGATGGTTTTGGTTCAGTCGTGTTTTTAAAGTAATTCTCTGTGGACGGCCAGAAGACGTCGATTTAATCTAAAACATTCCCTCAGAGGCGAAGAAGCAGGAGGCGGTTTAGTGTTTGTACTTTCAAAGTAAAACTCATCTGCTTCATGAAGAGTAAATGTAAAGGATTTAGTTTAAGAACCTGAAAACCCAAACACAGGATTTCACCAGGCCAAGCTCGGCTTCTGGAGGCTCCCCGGCTCACAGCCGCCTGTTGCTGCAGGTTGCATCAGCAGCATCAGCAGCATCAGCAGCATCAGCAGCATCAGCAGCATCCGCCCTTTGATGCTCCACGCGGCGGATTATTAACCAAAGACAAGCGTGAAAGGTCAGGAAGAGAGAATCATGAAGTCATCCTGAAGCAGAGGATGTATAGAAGTACACGCTGTTTTTAAAGCTGCAGGTTTATACTTTTTGCAGGTTGTTTTTTTCGGCAGCAGCCTCAGCTCGATGCAGAGAGCGATGAAAGGATGACTCACATTTTAATTGTAACTATTTGACAAATTTGCCCTTGGGGATTAATAAAGTATATTTCTATTCTATTCTTCTTCTCCTCTGCATGTCCACAAACTAATTACATTCCCCTACAAATAAAGGTTATTCACAGTCACGCTTTTAATTTTAAACACATGCTCAATGTGTGGCATTTTAATCAAAAGTATACAAAAACACAGCTACGTTTCTTGGATTAAAAAATAATAATACGGTTCTGGTTAGGCATCAAAACGAGGTCCCCATGTTGAGGGAAACCTTCAAGTGAAGCCAAGCTTCTTAAAACCTACATTCTCTCTAATGTCCACCAGGGGGCGACTAAAAAAACCCGACATCAAACACCGGTCATCAATACAAGCGGCTTAGGTAGAGAGAAAAACATGGCGTCTTTTGAAGAGGTTAGCGTAGCTTCATTAGCATCAGCTACAGCAGAACCGGAGAGTATTTCTTCATGCAAAGAGGAGCGATGAAGATGATGGAGAAGATGTGTTGTCGCTCAACTGGTTTGATTGACAGGTGGTTCATCCAATCAGATGCCAGGTAACTTGTCCAAACAGGGAGACTGCTTCATCCCATTTGAGTTGATAGAAACTTCCGTGATCAGCTGCTTCAATACAAAAGTAAAGAACAATATTAATCCCAAACAGCTGTTAGTAATCTCAGATCAAAGCCGGTTGTGTTTTTAAATTCTCTCATGTGGACCGAGATGAAAAGAGACTTTAAAACAAAAGCATCACGTGAATTCACATTATTAATCCGTGGAATACATGTTTTAATCCTCACGTTGAGAAATCTATCAATTAGATTCTACTGACATCTGGTGGCCGGTGTGTGTCATTACATGTGAGCTCAAACGTCCTTTTAAAACCTGAATCAGGAGAATCCAGCAAAGACTCAACGGTCCACAACTTCAGGTCGGGACTGAAATATCAACACTTTCATTTATTTTTGTGTTGACACTGTGAAACTTTGGGATTGTCGAGATATTTTAATGTTCTTTTCAGGAAAGTCTGAAATAACTTTGTTGAAACTCTCAATCTTCACACTCACGACCTCTATGAACTCCTTTCTTTGACTTCATGGAATACGCATTCCTGCACACGTTTGCAGGGAATTACCCACAATTCATAGCAATGAGACGTTAAACACGAGGGTTACCAGTGAAAGGAGGTTCAGAGGAGACGCTTCATGCAGGCCGGGTTGGGTTTGGGTTCTTTTTACAGGAAAGGAGGCAGAGAAAAACTAAACAAGAATCCACTTCTGGCTCCTTCATGTTCCTGTTACCAGAGGACAGAGGACAGAGGACGGAGGACGGAGGATGGAAGACTGACCACTAGCTGCTTACAAGGGAGGGCCGGTGTGAGCAAGAGCTCCGTGTTCTTTCTCCTCTCCAGTGACTCCTCTCAGCGCTCCTCTTCTCCTCTTATGGTCGGGCGGCTCCACCGGAGGTTTTGGCATTTGAGTATCAGGTTATGTAACGGCAGCAGATAGTTCCGTATCTATGGAAACAAGGAGAAACGGCACGTTGGATTACTTTATTACCAATCTTCTCACACGAGGAGAGAGAACACTTTTATTTGACGTCTTTGTCTGTTTGCGTCTGTACATTTCTGCTAAATTCACCTAAATACAACATTAATAACGCCTTTTATTTATTATAAAATATAAATATATGTATTATGAGGCTTTATAGAGGTGTTAGTTCACACAGCATCCAGAGACTCATTTATACATGTTTATTAATATAGACATGTGAAAAGTGGTTTTCTTTCAGGATCTTGAGAGTATTTTCTGATTAACAGAGTTATACAAAGAGTTGATTCTAATTAGTCAATGAAATGAAAGAATATGTTTTAACTGTTCACATTTATGTTTAAGTTAGCACACATTTCATATAATGATATTTAATTACACTATGCGTTATCGTATTGTGATCATCTCTATCAGCGTTTTGGGGGTTCGGTTGTGTACACGTTTATCTTCTCATCGTCTTGGTGACGACACTTTTTATTGAATACGTTTCTCATATCTTTTAATTGTTTATGTGAATGCATGTGGAACACCTACCTGGCAATGAACGCTTTGATTGGGGTTCAGATCAGTTTCTAACAGACATCTTGACTCCATGAAAAGGTGGAACACATTGTGATTATTGGTTATTGATTGGTGTTAAATGTGATCAGGAAGGCGCATATGGAGAATCTTTTAAAATGGTTAATAATATTAATTACTTCATAGTGACCTTTTGGAGCTATAATTGTTTATTTTAATTTAGTCGAATTCCAATCAGTCCCAAATGAGACTAAAACAGTCAAACACACAGACTTAGATAGTTCCTTCCAATTAAAGAAGTGTCACACGCTATGACGTCATTCAGAAGGCCTTCCGTCCTCATTACTGCAGCTGCTCCACCAGCTCACAGTCCGCGGAGGAGTCCGCGGGGCTTCCCTCCGTCCCGGGCTGGCCCCCGGTGGGGAGCCTCGTCCCGGGCTGGCCCCCCGCGGGGAGCCGCTGCTCCCGCTGCCGCCTCAGCAGAGCCATGGTCTCCCTCCTCTGGTCCGCCATGGCCGCGTAGCGCCGCCTCTCCTCCCGCGGCTCCGGCGGCGGCGGGGCGGCGGCCCGCCGGTGCTGCGGCCGGGACACCGGCAGCCTCTGGCGGGTGTCCTCCGCGGACAGCAGCCGTGACTCGAGCGGCGGCAACAGCGACATGGAGCTCCACAGCAGCCGCGCGTGGGCCGCGTGCTCCGGGGAAGAGCCCTGGAACACGGTGAGCGGCGGCCCCGGGTCCTCCGGGGAACACATGTCGCTGAGAAACGTATATATCGATATGTAGTGGAGGAAACTTTACTTGGTCACCATGGAAACGAGGTCCCTACGGAAAGCCGGCCGGAACAGAACGAGCGCTAAATCTTCCGCGTAAAGCTTTTCAAAATAAAAGTAGTTTACTTTGTTGGCTAGTTTATTGACCGTGAGGGTAAATTAAGGGGGATAGTTACGCGTACAGTACACGTGATGTGACTGGAATTATGTATTTATTGGGTTAATTTCATGCTTTAAGTTTTATATAAGATAAACTTCCCCCTGAGAGACTTTTCTTGTCAAACAGTTGAAAAAAAAAAAAAAAAAATCTACCAGTCCGAAAAAAAAACTTAAAATAATTGTGTGGTATTGTCATAATCGGTGTAGAACTAACTACATTTAAACAACCAAATATATTAATGAAATTTGACACAGAAATTCTTTGACATACAAGGTCTAAAATAAGGTCTTACATTTCGGTATTTTTGTAATTGAAAGGGAATCTAGCTCTAAAGAGTTTGTGTGAGTTTGTAAAAATAGTTCACGTGACTAAATTATGACTTATTCTTCAGGTATAATTTTGATCTAAATGCTAATTTCAGTTAAGTACAGAAGTGGTATCAGCTAAATAAAATAGTCTTTATGAATGGCTTCTGTTGTACTTTATATGTATGTTTGTGTACTTTAATATGAGAGCAGGTGGGGGTGCAGGTGAATGTATTGATGGGCAGTTTAAACTAGTTTATTTAGTTTATTAACTCATCTTTTGTTTGTATTTTTAAAAGTCTTAATCTGGAAAACAACTAAAGAGTAAATACAGCTGTACAAATAAATACTAGATGAGAAATATATTATTAATTTATAGTAATATTACCTTCTAAAATGTAGTCGAGTAAAAAAATAAAAAAACAGAAATGAAAATACTAACTCCTGCAAATATATAATTACTATTTTAAAGTGTCTCAATGTTTTTACCTCAGTACACTGCTTGGGACTAGATATCCTGTACTCACTTCTCAGTCTCTAAAACCACAAATTCAAAGCTTTTATTTTGAAGGCAGAACAAGTAACCGTCTTCTCTTTGCTGTGATTGGCTAAACGGACGTCGCTGTGGGGGCTCGGGCTCGTGGCCACCCCCAGGTGTAGCGGGCGGTTTAAATAGTGCCATGGAGGAAGGATGGCATCACCTCATCTTCATCATCATCAGTTTACCTGACATGATATTGCTGAGCACTGAGGGCTGAAACACTGCACAGTGAGTACTAGCACTTTTATTTATTTATATACTCTATAACTTTATGTTTAAAACACAATATGAAGAGGTTGATATTATATACGTATATGCAATTAATCTAGCTGGAATGACATGTTCAATTAAGGCTATTAATATTGTTTAAACTTGCAGAATTAGCTCGCAAAGTCACATTTATATTACTGCTGGAGCATTGTGTGTTATGTTTGCTACTGAAGATTAATAACACACACACACATATATAAAATTAACTTTCCAAAAATCAGTTTTCTTAAAGCCCAGGATTGTATTTTATTCTTCAAAGTGGTTTCTGGACATCTCTCTGTTGATGTTGTAAAACAACGGTAGCCTCCGTGAAGTCGACTCGCTGCTCACGCACTCGGCCGCCCACCTGGAGGCGTCTCCGTCTGGGTGTGAACGGCGAGCTTGGCTGGACTCGCACGGCGGCCGCACCTTATAAGGAAGCGTATGCCGCTAAGCCCTTAGCATCGTCTCCCCGGCTACCGGAGGGCCACCGAGGGCGAGCCAAACATGGGCATCCCCAGCTGGCTGGTTATCGGGGTTATCTGCACGCTGCTTTTCATGTTTTATTGCCTGCTGCCGGGCGAGAGGTCAAAGCCGCCGCCTGACCCGCCCGAGGAGGCAGAGACCCGGATAAGGGAGTGAGTAGCTGGAGGGGATACCCAAATACCCAGAGGCCGTTTATCTGAGAGCAATCTGACGCCGCAAGCTAACGGCGGTTTGGGTCCCACAGACGGTTTTATTGGATGATCGCCGCTCTGTTTTTAAAATACATGTCGTGGTTGGTTCTCCTGTTAAAATGTGTTGATAATAATTTTGTTAAATCAAAATGTGGAGGAGTGTCAGGTCAACTTTTGTTTGTTTTTTTCAAAACTTTTATTGTTTAGTTAGGAATAAATACTTTGTTCATGAGATATTGTCATCCACAAAGAGGTTTCCATAAAGCATAACAATATTAAAATGATTTTATATCTGGATTAAAACACAGATTTGCACTTTAGTAGCACTTGAATGGCTCTTATTGTGGTACTTTTGTAGTTCCACTACGTTGAGGAAATGTTACTTTCTGTATTCTTGTTGTTCTTAGTTTGTACTCTAGGTTGAAATGCACTTATTGTAAGTCGCTTTGGATAAAAGCGTCTGCTAAATGACATGTAATGTAATTTTAAAGGAAACATCGTAGAAATATTAAATATTAAAGAAGTCAGAAGAAAAATAAGTGAATCTGGATTAACTCGAGTCTCATTGGTGGAAGACTCCAACATATTTTCACGATTTTTCGTCCCCTGTTTCAATCCGCAGACCAGAGGTCAAAGTGAGGTCAAAGGTCAACCCGACTCCCATCGTCCCGCCAGAGGCCGCCCCCGTCAGCTCGACCGCCTCCCACCCGCCGTCCGCCGACCCCGAGGAGCCGCGGCCCGACCCCTCCGACATGGCCGAGCTGCCCGCCTCCGATGGAAAGTTCCTCTTCAACGACAACGACCCCCGCCATAGCGGCGTGGCGCAGGCCGACTGGTCGGCCAAGAAGCTGGTGTGGGTGCCGTCGGAGACGGAGGGCTTCGAGGCGGCCAGCCTCAAGGAGGAGAGGGGCGACGAGGTAACGGCGGCGGCGTCACGGGACTTCTGACTCTGAACTCTGTGTGTTTGAACTCTATAATGGTGGCAACAGAACTTCTTACATTCAGAGGCTCCACCGAGCGGCTCGGAGGACACATCATTGTGGGTTTGTTCAGTTGCACTATTGCTTTTTTAGTTCATTTAAAATGATATTGTGCATTTTGAAAATATTTTACTGCTCCACGTGTTTGCATAAATGCAGCTCGATAGCGAAGAAATGCCATTAGCATCGTGCTACATGCTAATAAGCCCGCCCACTTTTTAATGGTCCAATTAAATGCTTTTATGCAAATCCATTTTGCTTAAATATTCAGATCAGAGTGAACAGACGATGAAAAGAAAACTGAACAAACCTGCAGGACATCAACGTGAAAATATGTTCAGGGTCCCCACGATGCCTTAGAGTGTGTGTGTGTGTGTGTGTGTGTGTGTGTGTGTGTGTGTGTGTGTGTGTGTGTGTGTGTGTGTGTGTGTGTGTGTGTGTGTGTGTGTGTGTGTGTGTAGGTGCTGGTGCAGCTCTCCAATGGCCAGAAAGTGACAATCAGCAAAGACGACGTCCAGAAGATGAACCCGCCCAAGTTCAGCAAGGTGGAGGACATGGCCGCCCTCACCTTCCTCAACGAGGCCTCCATCCTCCAGAACCTGCGGGAGAGATACTTCTCCAGCCTGATCTACGTGAGCCACACACACACACACACACACACACACGTTGGTCCTGCTGTACTTGTGAGGACCAGACAACGCAGTCCTCGGCAGCTAACGCCAACTCTCTGAATGTTCCCCGTAACTCTCTGAATGTTCCCCGTAACTCTCTGAATGTTCCCCGTAACTCTCTGAATGTTCCCCGTAACTCTCTGAATGTTCCCCGTAACTCTCTGAATGTTCCCCGTAACTCTCTGAATGTTCCCCGTAACTCTCTGAATGTTCCCCATAACTCTCTGAATGTTCCCCATAACTCTCTGAATGTTCCCCATAACTCTCTGAAGGTCAACGGGGACCCACAATGAGATATTTACAAGAATATACACACATCTTCATCTAGTGTCCAATGATAACAAACTATTATACAGTCTGTGCAATTAAAAAATATATATTTTGGAGATAATTTGTTTTAAAGACTTGAGTTATATGATAGTCATATTTGTATTTATATATATAATTAATATTTAAATATATATTTATATTTATATATTGATACAGAGTTGATTTATAAATATTTACATACCAATATTAGATTAATTGCTGCTACGTTTCACTGCTACGTTTTCCAAGTTAAAAAACAACGCAACAATTGCAGCGTAGATCATGTGAAAGTAGAGGCGTTTTAAACTCTGACCCCAGTGGGACCAGCGTGGTGAAGGTCTCTCCTCCTCCTCCTCTTCCTCCTCCTCCTCCTCCTCCTCAGACGTACTCGGGGCTCTTCTGCGTGGTGGTCAACCCGTACACGATGCTGCCCATCTACTCGGAGAAGATCATCGACATGTACAAGGGCAAGAAACGCCACGAGGTGCCGCCGCACATCTACTCCATCACCGACAACGCCTACCGCAACATGATGCAAGGTGCCTGGCCGTTATGGGAGATATACATATATATGTATATGTGTATATATATATATGTATATGTATGTATGTATATATGAATAAATATAACAAATGCAATAAAAAGCCTTACCACCTCGGAAGGTGCTGAATTCTTAGTAGACTGCAGTTCTGGAGTTAAGTGAACCTCCAAAACCAAAATGTATTATTTTCTAAAATGCTGGTTCCTGAGTTATTGACTCAGCCAGCGGCTCCGGGCTACAGCCTCGGAGCCTCGGAGCGTGGCGCCGGGCCTCCGGACCCCGCTGACCTCGGACCACTCCGTTCTTTCCACGGACGGCCTTACATGGAGCCGGGAGACCGGGGCTAATTATAGATAGGGGGGGGGACTGGTCCAGATCCAGGACCAGTTCTGCTCTCCAGGAATCCACCTGCAGACTTTATGTTTGGTGTGTTCGGCTTCAACGAATGAGCTCAGTCATGTTTCACATCATGTCCCTCTCCCCCCCCCCCCCCCCCCCCCCCCAGACCGCGAGGATCAGTCTATTCTCTGCACGTGAGTCTAAACTACACTTTGTCCATCACACTGTGACACACACACACACACACACACACACTTCCATCAGTAAAGGGGACATTGACTTCACCTGTACGGATGTGATCTGATTCAAAATATTTGATATCATACAAAGAAAAGGAAAACCAGCAAATATTCACATTCAAGACATGAGAACTATTTCATTATTGTTAAAGACACGACTTTAACGATGAATTGATTATCTGAGAATCAACTATCGGATCGATCATCGATTTGTTTCAGCCCTTAGTTACTAATATCTGAATATGAATGAAGCCATATTGATTTCCCCCCCCCCTCAGAGGTGAGTCCGGAGCGGGGAAGACGGAGAACACCAAGAAGGTGATTCAGTATTTGGCCGTCGTCGCCTCTTCACATAAGGGAAAGAAGGACGCCATGAGCCCTGTGAGGGATTTATTGATGCTTTATTGATGCTTTATTGAATGCAAACGGCAGTAATTAAGGTGTGTAATTCTTGTGTCCTCAGCCGCAGCAGCCAGCCGGATCTCTGGCCTACGTGAGTGAAAACCTCCTGCAGACAAAACATGCAGAATGAACACAAATAAACACAAATAAAGTCCCTCTGATGTATCGCTGCTTCCTGAACAATAATACACACATAATCACACATACTGAACAGAGGGAGGTGAGGAACATATCAATACTACAGTAAAATACTCTGATATAAGTAAAAGTTCTGCACTCAAAATTTTTAAAATATAAAAGTATTTGTAGCAAAAAATACTGAAAGTATAAGAAATACGTATTTATTCATTTTATATTATAGAAATATTCATTCATTTTATATTATACTATTATATATTTATTTTATTATATATATTATTTGTATAACTATTTGTCTCATTTCATTCTTTTAATTCGATGTTGGCTCATAATGTTTATCTTGAAAATCAATAATATATAATCACAAAAAATTAATATGATATAATTATAAATATTATTATTATTGATTTATTAATGTTTTCATCACTTTATTGTTGTGACTAAAGGTGATTAATCTATTTTAAATGCTGCTTTTATTCTTTACCTTATATTTATTTTATTGTGTTATATATTTTTTAACTATATTACTGTATAATTTTTCACAGAAATTAAATCCGTTAAAAGTGTATATAATATATTGTTGATAACCTGTAAATCAAGCGAAGCCTTAAGGTGAGTCGAGGTGACGTGTGGGTCGTCGTGCCCTCGCTGTGGGCTGCAGGGGGAGCTGGAGAAGCAGCTGCTGCAGGCCAATCCCATCCTGGAGGCCTTCGGCAACGCCAAGACCATCAAGAACGACAACTCCTCTCGATTTGTGAGTCGTCGTTGTTGTTGTTGTTGTTGTTAATACATTGTTTGTTAAGAGTCTCCACGTTCGTCTCCTCTGTCGTCTCCTCTGTCGTCTCCTCAGGGAAAGTTCATCAAGCTCAACTTCGATGTGACCGGCTCTCTGGTCGGGGCCAACATCGACACCTGTATCCTCTTTGTTGTTGTTGTTGTTGTTGTTGTTGTTGTCGTCACTGTGTTTGAAGTGTTGTCTGCTTAACCGGATCAGACCTGCTGGAGAAGTCTCGCTGCATTCGCCAGGGCTCCACGGAGAGAGCCTTCCACATCTTCTACTACCTGGTGGCCGGGGCCAAGGACCAGCTGAGGGGTGAGGAGGTCGTTAGAGGTCAGGGGTCACAGGTCAGAGGTCACGTCATTGAGGATCCGACACTCAGATCCCTTTGCTAGCAGCTGGTCACAAGGAGCCGGACTTCTTTACATCCCAAAAAACATCCAGAATAATTAATAGTCGCTTAAAGTCCTGGAAACTATAACTAGTGTTGTTATAACTAACAACACTAGTTATAACTAGTGTTATAACTAGTGTTGTTATAACTGGTGTAATAACTGGTGTTATAACTGTTATATCTAGTGTTATGGGTTGTGACTGTTATAACTGTGTTATAACAGGGGTTATGGGTTGTAACTGTTATAACTGTGTTATAACTAGTGTTATGTGTTGTGCTCAGAGGAGCTCCTGCTGCAGGACTTCAGCAGCTACCGCTTCCTGGTCTCGGGCCACGTGGAGATCTCGGGTCAGGAGGACGGAGAGATGTTCGTGGAGACTCTGGAGGCGATGGAGATCATGGGCTTCAGCGAGGAGGAGCGGACCGGTGAGCGCCGGGCCGCTCCGCGAGGAGCCGAGGGAAGGAGGCGAGGACGAGACGCTAGGGGGTAACCTTGTGACCTCCTCTTCCTCGCGGCAGGCATGATGAAGGTGGTGTCCACCGTGCTTCAGCTGGGCAACGTCAAGTTTGAGAAGGAGAGGAGCAGCGAGCAGGCGACCATGCCCGACAACACCGGTAGAGAACCACGGCGCCGCCGGCTGGTGACCTCGGCCTGCCGCCGCGTGTCTGACCCCCCAGTTGCCCAGAAGGTGTGCCACCTGCAGGGCATCAACGTCACCGACTTCACCCGCGCCATCCTCACCCCTCGGATCAAGGTGGGCCGGGAGGTGGTGCAGAAGGCGCAGACCAAGCAGCAGGTACCCCCCCCCCCCAGTGTGAAGACATCCCATAATGACCCCTGACCCCTGACCTCTCTCTCTCTCTCTCTCTCTCTCCAGGCGGATTTCGCGACGGAGGCTCTGGCCAAGGCGATGTACGAGCGTCTGTTCCGCTGGATCCTGGGCCGCGTCAACAAGACGCTGGACCGCAGCAAGAGGCAGGCGGCCTCCTTCCTCGGCATCCTGGACATCGCTGGCTTCGAGATCTTTGAGGTGAGAGCTCCCTGGAGGGGGCGTGGCTTGGAGGGGGCGGGGCTTATCTCTGTGGCTTTACTCCGTGGAAACGGTTCTCATCTCCTTCATCCACGAAAAACTCACCACTAGGTCTGCTTCATGTTGTCACGTCTGAACGTGTAACGCCCTCGAGTCTGGCTTCAGAACATTCATAATATTATTTATATATATATATATATATATATATATATATATATTTAATTCCCCCCCCCCCAGGACAACTCCTTCGAGCAGCTGTGCATCAACTACACTAACGAGCGGCTGCAGCAGCTCTTCAACCACACCATGTTCGTTCTGGAGCAGGAGGAGTACAAGCGGGAGGGCATCGACTGGAACTTCATCGACTTCGGCCTCGACCTGCAGCCCTGCATCGAGCTCATCGAGAGGCCGGTGGGTCACGTGGTCACGTGGTCACGTGGTCACGTGGTCACATGGCTGGCGCCCGATTGGCCGAGAGACAAAGCAGGAGAACCCTCGGCTGCTAATCTCTTCACAATGTGTTTCCCTGTGTGAGAATAGAACCTCTTGTAGTTCATGCTGAAATACCCTTACTTTTCATTTATATTCATTGTAAGTCCTAAAAAGTCAATTAAAATAAAAAAGATTCAGATCCTTGTCAGCAATTAGCAATTAACATATACACAATTTTTTAAACTATATTTATGATATTTAAGTATACAAAAAAAGGATGAAATAATAATAACAAACTCTTGAATTATATTATTATATTTCCTAAAAAGTCACTTAAAATAAAAAAAAGTATTCTAAAAGATTGATATCATCGTCGGCCATCTTGTCCTTCACCCTGACCTCTGACCCGTGTCCCCCCCCCCCCCAGAACAACCCCCCCGGCATCCTGGCCCTGCTGGACGAGGAGTGCTGGTTCCCCAAAGCCACCGACGTGACCTTCGTGGAGAAGCTGCTCAACACGCACACCGGGCACGCCAAGTTCTCCAGAACCAAGCAGCTCAAGGACAAGATGGCGTTCACCGTGCTGCACTACGCCGGCAAGGTGAGGACTACGCCTGGTCCTGGTTCTGGTTCTGGTTCTGGTTCTGGTCCTGGTCCTGGTGTCACTAACACCCCGGCCTCCTCCCAGGTGGACTACAACGCGTCCAGCTGGCTGACCAAGAACATGGACGCCCTGAACGACAACGTGACGGCGCTGCTCAGCAACTCCTCCAGCAGCTTCACCCAGGACCTGTGGAGGGACGGTGAGGCCCGCGTCCTCGTGTCCTTGTGTCCTCGTGTCCTTGTGTCCTTGTGTCCTCGTGTCCTTGTGTCCTTGTGTCCTTGTGTCCTCGTGTCCTCGTGTCCTTGTGCACTTGTGCACTTGTGCCCTTGTGGTAATGTTGGTATTGTTGTTAATTTGAGTATTGGTGGTGATGGAGGTAATAGAGATAATGGTGGTGATGGAGGTAATAGAGATAATGGTGGTGATGGAGGTAATAGAGATAATGGTGGTGATAGTGGTGATGGAGGTAATAGAGATAATGGTGGTGATGGAGGTAATAGAGATAATGGTGGTGATAGTGGTGATGGAGGTAATAGAGATAATAGTGGTGATGGAGGTAATAGAGATAATGGTGGTGATAGTGGTGATGGAGGTAATAGAGATAATGGTGGTGATGGAGGTAATAGAGATAATGGTGGTGATAGTGGTGATGGAGGTAATAGAGATAATGGTGGTGATGGAGGTAATAGAGATAATGGTGGTGATAGTGGTGATGGAGGTAATAGAGATAATGGTGGTGATGGAGGTAATAGAGATAATGGTGGTGATGGAGGTAATAGAGATAATAGTGGTGATGGAGGTAATAGAGATAATAGTGGTGATGGAGGTAATAGAGATAATGGTGGTGATGGAGGTAATAGAGATAATGGTGGTGATAGTGGTGATGGAGGTAATAGAGATAATAGTGGTGATGGAGGTAATAGAGATAATAGTGGTGATGGAGGTAATAGAGATAATAGTGGTGATGGAGGTAATATAGATAATAGTGGTGATGGAGGTAATAGAGATAATAGTGGTGATGGAGGTAATAGAGATAATAGTGGTGATGGAGGTAATAGAGATAATGGTGGTGATGGAGGTAATAGAGATAATGGTGGTGATAGTGGTGATGGAGATGGTGATGGTGGTGATGGAGATGGTGATGGTGGTGATGGAGATAATGGTGGTGATGGAGATGGTGATGGTGTTGGTGGTGATGGTGTTGTGGGTCTCAGCGGACCGGGTGGTCGGTCTGGAGGCCATGGCCAAGATGTCGGAGAGCTCGTTGCCCCCCAAGTCCAAGAAGGGCATGTTCCGCACGGTGGGCCAGCTGTACAAGGAGTCTCTGGGCCGGCTGATGACCACGCTGCACCACACGCAGCCCAACTTCGTCCGCTGCATCATCCCCAACCACGACAAGAGGGTGAGCGTTCCCCCGCCGGCCTGCAGGGGGAGCCGGAGGGCACTCGCTTCACTGGCGGGGATCGCCAGGAAACTTCCCCCGGTGGTTTGGTTTTGTATTACAAGTTCTCTGAAATGTTTAGTTTGAGTTATGTTTAAATATACCGTTGGTGATTTTAGGAGGAAACTATAGACGCGAACAGATAAAGTAGTAGGATAAATGTGTCCTTTTGGAAAGAAGCCGACTGGATGGAGGTCTCCTCTCCTCTTGAGTTCCATGACGTAGAGCAACAGACTGTATGTGAGCTGCAGGTGGAGGGAGGACACTGAGTCTGCTCTGCTGCAGGCCGGCAAGATGGAGTCCAACCTGGTTCTGGAGCAGCTCCGGTGTAACGGCGTGCTGGAGGGCATCCGCATCTGCAGGCAGGGCTTCCCCAACCGCATCGTGTTCCAGGAGTTCAGACAGAGGTGAGCAGGACCTCCTTAACTGGATTTTCATTGTGAAATTTTATTGTAAATAATTATTTTTATTTAATGTTTACTATATTTATTTTTTACTTTTAAATAACTTTTGACTTAATTATTAAAAAAACTTTTGAAACTTTTTTTTCTTCTTTTTTTAAAACGACTTAATTATCACAATTTTTTAATGTATGTATTTTTCAAACATATTTATTATTCAATCAATGTATTTTTATGAGATTTAAAAAAAATATTTGTTATTTTGTTGTTTTTTAACTTTAAATAATTTTAAATAACTGTTTGAAACTTTTGTTTTTCCTTTTTTTAAACAATTTTATTTTTGTAAACTTAAAATTAAATTAACTTACTTATAAATGTGTTAAACAATTTCTTTGTGTATTTTTTTATTTTTATTATTCAATCATTTATATTTTAGTCGATTTTATTTTGGTAGATTTTTTATTATTATTATTATTATTATTATCAATAGCAGTATTAGAGCCGGTCATGTCAAATGAAGGGTGTGGTCTGTGTGTGTCCACTAGAGGGCGACACAGAGATCATTATTTGAGGCTTTCTGTTTTTTAGATATGAGATCCTGGCGGCCAACGTCATCCCCAAAGGCTTCATGGACGGGAAGCAGGCGTGCTGCCTGATGGTGGGCTGCACACAGGACACGGTGACATTCACACTGTGCATGGCAGCAGCATTGACCCCCCCCCCCCCCCCAGGTGAAGCACCTGGACCTGGACCCCAACCTGTTCCGCATCGGTCAGAGTAAGATGTTCTTCAGGACCGGCGTCCTCGCCCAGCTGGAGGAAGAGCGCGACCTCAAACTCACCGTCGTCATCATCGCCTTCCAGGCTCAGGCCGGAGGCTTCCTGGCCCGCAGGTGAGTCACCGCACCTCTGGGCTCACCCTGAGGGTGACCCTCGTGTTTCTGGCTTCAGGGCCTCCCCCTCTGGGCTCACCCTGAGGGTGACCCTCGTGTTTCTGGCTTCAGGGCCTCCCCCTCTGGGCTCACCCTGAGGGTGACCCTCGTGTTTCTGGCTTCAGGGCCTCCCCCTCTGGGCTCACCCTGAGGGTGACCCTCGTGTTTCTGGCTTCAGGGCGTTCACCAAGCGGCAGCAGCAGCTGTCGGCCATGAAGATGATCCAGAGGAACGCAGCCTGCTACCTGAAGCTGAAGAACTGGCAGTGGTGGAGGCTGTTCACCAAGGTCACACACACACACACACACACACACACACACACACACACACACACACACACACACACACACACACACACACACACACACTTGCGACACAGACTTACATGTTCTTTAGAAGATATAAATAAGGTCACAAGCAAGATGTGTACATGAGTATCAGTGTTGGTATTTGAACATGCTAACATGCTAGGATGCTAACGTGCTAAGATGCTAAATGCTAAATGCTAGCCGTGGTGTGTTGCGCAGGTGAAGCCGCTGCTGCAGGTCACCAGACAGGAAGAGGAAATGGGTCAGAAGGACGAGGAGCTGAAGGCGGCGAAGGAGGTGGCCCTCAAGGTGGAGGCGGAGCTGAAGGAGATCACCCAGAAACATACGCAGGTGGAGGAGGCCCTTGTTGTTGTTGTTGTTGTTTATCTCGAGATGTTCTTAAAGTGACAGGCGCCTGCTCTCTGCAGCTGATGGAGGAGCGGCTCCAGCTGGAGACGAAGCTCCACGCGGAGACGGAGCTGTACGTGGAGGCGGAGGAGATGAGGGTCCGCGTGGAGGCCAAGAAGCAGGAGCTGGAGGAGGTGCTGCACGAGATGGAGTCCCGCCTGGAGGAGGAGGAGGACCGGAGCACCGCCCTGCAGCACGAGAGGAAGGACATGGAGCAGCAGCTGCAGGTGGAGCACGTGGTTTTCATTTACCTGGGTTTTTTTATCTTCTTTTTTTCGGTTCCTTTTTTATTTGTATTTTTTTTGTATTTCTTTTTTTATGTATTTGCAATAAACAAATCTTTTAATTTCATTTATTTTAACATTTAATTTTTAAAATATTTTTATTAATTTTTCTTTTTAATTATTCAATTTTATTTATTATAATTTCGTTTGTATTTATTTGTTTCTATACAGGGAAACAGGGAATATTTTGAATTTTGTTCAACAATGTAATTGTTTTTAATATATATATAATATTTGACATGAAACCACTGCCAGTAGAATCGATCAGGCGACTCGTCACTAAGTCACTAAGTTCTCCCGCTGCAGCTGCTGGAGGCGCAGATGGCCGAAGAAGAAGATGCCTGCCAGCGGCTGCAGCTGGAGAAGACCTCCGTGGAGCTGAAGGCCAAGAAGCTGGAGGAGGAGGTGCTGATGGTGGAGGACCAGAACCTCAGACTGCAGAAGGTAGGAGGAGCCCGGCGGCGCCGCGGCGTGATGCCCGGCGCTCGCTTCTTCAACCCCAACGTCTCCGCAGGAGAGGAAGCTGACGGAGGAGCGGCTGGCGGACGCCAGCTCCAACCTGGCGGAGGAGGAGGAGAAGTCCAAGAACCTCAGCAAGCTGAAGGCCAAACACGAGTCCATGATCTCAGAGCTGGAGGGTCGGTCCCACGAGGGTCACGCCACACCAGAAGGAGCCTGTTCCTATACGATGATATCTTTATAAATATAAATATTCATATTCTTATTAATATATATATATATTTTAAATCAGAATCAGAATCAGAATCAGAATCAGCTTTAATGGCCATGAAAGTGTTCACATACATGGAATTTGTCTCCGGTTCCACTTTTTAAACAAACCAATACAAATATGATTATTTTTATATTTTATTTCATTCTTTTCTCATACTTTTATTTTTTATAACAAAATATTATTATTAATATTGTTTTGTATTATTAATTAATTGATAGTATGATTATATATGTATTTATTTGTATATATATAATATTTATAACTCTATTTTAATAAATCTAGTAGAATGTTGAAGTGTTGTAATTTTTTTATTTTTACACTGAATTCCTGATTTTTGAAATTGATTTATTGATAAAACAAATAATATATTGTATCATGAATATAATTAATCTTGAGTTTTCTGAGTGACAGTGTAACCTCACCACTAGAGGGCGCCACACCCTTTAAGGTCCTTTAAGGATCAAAATCAGACATGTTTTTAATACCCAACATTCTTAATCATTGTAAAAAGTTAACTTGTATGAAGAGGGCTGTTCACCGTCTCCTCCCTCCTCCCTCCTCCCTCCTCCCTCGTGCAGTGCGTATGAAGAAGGAGGAGAAGGGCCGTCAGGACATGGAGAAGGCCAAGAGGAAGGTGGAGGCGGAGCTGGCCGACCTCCAGGAGCAGAGCGCCGACCTGCAGGCCCAACTAGACGAGCTCCGAGCCCAGCTGGCCGCCAAGGAGGAGGAGCTACAGGCCGCGCTGGCTCGGTGAGCCGAGGAAGCCTGCATTCTCTCTGCTGACCACCAGGGGGCGACTCCTCTGGTCTGATGCTCACGACCTCTCCGTCCACAGCGTGGAGGCGGAGTCTCTCCAGCGGGGGGCGGGGCTGAGGAGGCTCCGTGAGCTGGAGGTTCTGCTGGCGGAGCAGCAGGAGGAGCTGGAGGCGGAGCGGGCGGAGCGAGGGAAGGCGGAGGCGGGCCGCCGCGATGCGGGGGCGGAGCTGGAGCTCCTGCGCTCCGAGCTGGAGGACAGCCTGGACTCCACGGCCGCCCAGCAGCAGCTCCGGTCCGTACGCGGCGCCCGGCGCCGCTCGCCTCATGAGACGCAAACTTACTGACCGACCTCCACGTCGGTCATGTGACTCCAGAGGAGGCGTGTCCTCCACGGCCCTCTTCCTGATTATAACCTCATTTTGACACATGTATGACCACAAGGCTCGACCTCAAGGTCGGCGACAGGAAGCTGACGCTTCACTTCCTGTCGTGTGGAAACAACGTTTATCATAGAACAAATCTAAACCAATTGACGTAAATAACAGCGTCGTCTGCAAAGAGGCGGACACAGGCATGTGGCGCGTGTTCATGGCGTTTTCATGGCGTGTTCATGGCGTGTTTGCGCCTTGTTCATGGCGTGTTTATAGTGTGTTCATGGCATGTTTATGGCGTATTTATGGCGTGTTCATGGCGTGTTTATGGCATGTTCATGGCGTGTTTATAGCGTGTTCATGGCATGTTTATGGTGTTTATGGCGTGTTCATGGCGTGTTTATGGTGTGTTCATGGCGTGTTTATAGTGTGTTCATGGCATGTTTATGGCGTATTTATGGCGTGTTTATGGCATGTTCATGGCATGTTTATAGCGTGTTCATGGCATGTTTATGGTGTGTTTATGGCGTGTTCATGGCGTGTTCATGGCGTGTTTATGGTGTGTTCATGGCATGTTTATGGCGTATTTATGGCGTGTTTATAGCGTGTTCATGGCGTGTTTATGGCGTGTTCATGCTGTGTTTATGGCGTGTTCGCTCCATATTCATGGCGTGTTCATGGCATGTTTATGGTGTGTTCATGGCGTGTTCATGGCATGTTTATAGCATGTTCATGGCATGTTCATGGCATGTTTATAGTGTGTTTATGGCGTGTTCATGGCGTGTTCATGGCGTGTTTGTGGCGTGTGACCGACAGGGCGAAGCGGGAGCAGGAAGTGTCCGTGCTGAAGAAAGCCTTGGAGGACGAGGGGCGGAGCCACGAGGCCCGAATCCAGGACCTGAGACAGAAACACAGCCAGACGGTGGAGGAGCTGACGGAGACGCTGGAGCAGAACAAGAGGGTACACGCACACGCACACGCACACGCACACGCACACGCACACGCACACTCACACCAACCCCCTGTCTGGGTTCCTCCGCCCAGATGCGCTCCGGTCTGGAGAAGGCCAAGCAGGCTCTGGAGAAGGAGTCCTCCGACCTCGCCGCCGACCTGCGATCCCTCGCCGGCGCCAAGCAGGAGGCGGAGCACCGGAGGAAGAAGCTGGAGGGTCAGCTCGGCGACCTCCACGCGCGCCTCGCCGAGGCCGAGCGGCAGGGGGCGGAGCTCGGGGAGCGGCTCGCCATGACGACCGTGAGGCTCACGGAGATAAACAGAGAAATATGAATTCATTCCAACACAAACGGCACCAAAGAATCAACACGGAAAAACTAAAACACCATATTTCTATATGTATATATATATATATATATATATATATATATATATATATATATATATATAAATATTGAAATATGAATAAATATATATATATATCCATATAGAATATGAATATATGTATATAGTATTTAATTTGTGTCTGTGTTAATTCATATATTTTATATATTTATATATTATTATTTTACATTTTCATTTATTTGTATTATATATATTAATTATATACTGTATAAATGATATATTAATATATGTATTTATATATATTATTAATATATATTTATACATCTGGATGTATGTGAATTTATACATATAACAAAATTATATTTGTTTATAATTATATATATATTATCAGTAAGATTTATTTGTATTTATTTAGATGTGTATATATATATATTATATACTATTTATATTTATTCATTTATATATATGTATAGATATATATTTATATATTGTGTGTGAAGAAAATATCAGATAAAATGTCATTAAAAACTCTCCTCTGACTCCTTTTCTTCGCCCTCCTCTTCATCAGGTGGAGCTGGACACGGTGACGGGTCTCTTGAGCGACGCGGAGGGGAAGAGCCTCCAGCTGAGCAGAGACGTCTCCGGCCTGTCCGCCCAGCTGCAGGACGCTCAGGTGACGGCTAACGGCGTGCTAGCATGTTAGCATCGAAGCCTCAGGACCGTCCGTCCAATATTACATTACATCACATGACATGTCATGTAGCAGACGCTTTTATCCAGAGAGACTTACAATAAGTGCATTTCAACCTAGAGGACAAACTAAGAACGACAAGAATACAGAAAGTAACATTTCCTCAACATAGTCAAACTACTAAAGTACCACAATAAGAGCCATTCAAGTGCTACTAAAGTGATAATCTGGGTTTAATCCAGATATAGCCAAGAAACTTCAACAGACAAAGTTGTGAGAGTTCCTCTTGTGGAAATCTCTGAAGAATATTTAGATTTTCACTGAATAGATATTTAAGTAAAAACCTTTAATTTCTTCTTTATTTGGTAAATGTACTTTTTTTCATTTTAACAGTTTTAATTAAATACGATGAGCACTAAGAGCTGTTTGAGTTCCTCCCACAGGTGAAACATCTATGCATCCACAATATATTAATTTGATTGTGTGGGATCTTACATTTCTGTTGTAAATGTCAAAGCTCTGAGGGGTTCTGGTTCTGGTTCTGGGGACCATGTCTGCACAAAACATCCAGAACTTCTGAGATAGTTCAAGATGGCCAACTGACCCCCTTTGCCCTGTCCCCTTGCCTCCTCGTCCCCTCGCCTCCTCGCCTCCTCTCCTCCTCGCCTCCTCTCCTCCAGGAGCTGCTGTCGGAGGAGACCCGTCAGAAGCTGAACCTGTGCGGACGTCTCCGTCAGGCGGAGGAGGCCCGGGGCGTCCTGACGGAGCGGCTGGAGGAGGAGGCGGAGAGCCGGGGGTCCGCGGAGCGCCAGCTGTCCGGCCTCGGCCCGCAGGTCAGTGGCTCGGAGGCCGGCGCCGCACGCCGCACGCCGCGGCGAGCGCCATCTCACTCGCTCTCGCCCCCAGCTGTCGGACTGCAGGAGGAGGCTGGCCGAGGCGTCCGGGGCGGCGGAGCGGCTGCAGGAGGGCGGGAGGCGGCTGCAGCGCCAGCTGGAGGCGGCCGGCGCCGAGCTCCGGGAGAAGGCGGCGGCCTGCGACAAGCTGGAGAAGAACCGGGGGCGCCTGCAGCGCGAGCTGGAGGACGCCATGATGGAGCGGGACGGCCAGCGGAGGCTCGTCCTCAGCCTGGAGCTCAAGACCAGGAAGTGGGACCAGGTGGGAGGGACGTCTAGTGGAGACCGGCTGAAACCAGTAGAGACTGGCTGGAACCAGTAGAGAACGGCTGGAACCAGTAGAGACCGGCTGGAACCAGTAGAGAACGGCTGGAACCAGTAGAGACCGGCTGAAACCAGTATTAAACTGGCTGAAACCAGTAGAGAACGGCTGGAACCAGTAGAGACCGGCTGGAACCAGTAGAGAACGGCTGGAACCAGTAGAGAACGGCTGGAACCAGTAGAGAACGGCTGGAACCAGTAGAGAACGGCTGGAACCAGTATTAAACTGGCTGAAACCAGTATAGACGCGCTGAAACCAGTAGAGACTGGCTGGAACCAGTATTAAACTGGCTGAAACCAGTATAGACGCGCTGAAACCAGTATTAGACTGGCTGAAACCAGTATAGACCGGCTTAAACCGGTCTTATTGAGCCTGGCCGCCCAGCAGGAGCTCCGGTCGCTGCTCCTTAAAGTCTTAGAAGTTGGAGGCGGATCTCAGGCCTGGAGGAGGCTCCTCCCCCGACGCCCTATGACCTCCCTCCTCCTCCTCCTCCTCCTCCTCCTCCTCCTCTTCCTCCTCAGGTGCTGGCGGAGGAGCGCTCCGTGTCCTGCAGGTTGGCGGAGGAGCGCGACGCAGCGGAGGCGGAGTCCCGGGAGAAGGAGACGCGGCTGCTGGCTCTGGCCCGAGCGCTGGAGGAGAACCAGGACGCCCTGGAGGAGGCGCAAAGGAGCGCCAAGGCCCTCCGGGGCGAGATGGAGGAGCTGGTCAGCTCCCAGGACGCCGCGGGGAGGAGCGCCCACCAGCTGCACCAGGCCCGGCGGGGCCTGGAGGCGGCGGCGGAGCAGCTGAGGGCGCAGGTGGAGCAGCTGGAGGAGGAGCTGCAGGCCGCCGAGGACGCCAAGCTGCGCCTGGAGGTCGGCGGCCAGGCGCAGCGGGCGCAGAGCGAGAGGGAGGCGCACGCCGCCCGGCAGCGGGCCGAGGAGCAGAGGAGGCCGCTCCTCACGCAGGTCAGGGGTCACCGGGGGCGGGGCTTAGGGGATTGACGGCTCGTAGCCGTGAGGCGGTTCTAACCCCGCCCCTCGCCAGGTGCGCGAGCTGGAGGCGGAGCTGGAGGAGGAGAGGAAGCAGCGAGGTCAAGCGGCGGGCGCCAGGAAGCAGCTGGAGGGCGAGCTGAGGGACGCCGAGGAGCAGCTGGAGGCCGCCAGCAGGGGGCGGGACGAGGCCGCCACGCAGCTGCGCAGGCTCCAGGTGAGCAGGAGCCTCAGCTTCCGGGTCACTTCCTGTCGCGCGGCGGCTCATCGTGTTGCCGTGGTTACAGGGCCAGGGGAAGGAGCTCCAGAGGGCGCTGGAGGAGTCGCGCTCCGCCCACAAGGAGGCGCTGGCCGCGGCCCGGGAGTCGGAGCGCAGGGCCACGGCCTCGGAGGCCGACGCCGTCCAGCTGCACGAGGTCTCGCTCCGCCGCCTTCACAATAAAAGCTTGGCGGTTCACGCTATTTAGCTGTCTGGCCGACCTTCTGAAACCAACATGGCGTTCTCCAGATGTTGGCGGCTGCTGAGAGAAACCGACAGCAGGCGGAGACGGAGAGAGACGAGCTGGAGGAGGAGCGGGCCTCACACTGCGCCGGGAAGTGGGTGCTTGTCTGTTTTTATATATATATATATATATATATATATATATATATATATATATATATATATATTTTTTTTTTTTATATATAAATAAAAATATTTAATGTGACAAATAGTGCTTCAATATAAGAATATCATAACTATAGGAAGGCACTGTATAGTAAATAATTTTACTGAAATTATATAATATATACAATATATATGTATATTTAAATATACATATTTAAATACGGAAGAAGTGAGATACAAATATTGTGGTGATAAGTTACATTTTTCTGTTTTGAAAACAAGTGTGACAAAAGTATTTTCTTTTATTATTTTTAGTTCAACATAATGTTGTAATACTCTCTTTAGCCACACGGGGGCGGAAGTGCGCCGCTATAACAGTTCTAAACCACTAACTTGTTTAGCCTGCTTCACCGACAAAAAAAGAACATTAAAGAGATTTTATTTCCTTTTGTCCTTCATCACAAACACGGAGGAGGACAAGAGTGATTCCTTTCATTTGAATGTTTTCCCTCTGGGCTTCCGTAGTTCTCTGATGCTCAAGGAGAGTCAAACGTCTTTAGTTGTTGTTTGATTCAACATGTTTAGCCTCGAGTCATTCATGACTCCTCCTGGCCTCTCCTCCTGGTCTCTCCTCTTGGTCTCTCCTCCTGGCCTCTCCTCCTGATCTCTCCTCCTGGTCTCTCCTCCTGGCCTCTCCTCCTGATCTCTCCTCCTGGTCTCTCCTCCTGGTCTCTCCTCTTGGTCTCTCCTCCTGGCCTCTCCTCCTGATCTCTCCTCCTGGTCTCTCCTCTTGGTCTCTCCTCCTGGCCTCTCCTCCTGATCTCTCCTCCTGGTCTCTCCTCCTGGCCTCTCCTCCTGATCTCTCCTCCTGGTCTCTCCTCCTGGTCTCTCCTCTTGGTCTCTCCTCCTGATCTCTCCTCCTGGCCTCTCCTCCTGATCTCTCCTCCTGGTCTCTCCTCCTGGCCTCTCCTCCTGGTCTCTCCTCCTGGCCTCTCCTCCTGGTCTCTCCTCTTGGTCTCTCCTCCTGATCTCTCCTCCTGGCCTCTCCTCCTGATCTCTCCTCCTGGTCTCTCCTCCTGGCCTCTCCTCCTGGTCTCTCCTCTTGGTCTCTCCTCCTGATCTCTCCTCCTGATCTCTCCTCCTGGCCTCTCCTCCTGATCTCTCCTCCTGGTCTCTCCTTTTGGTCTCTCCTTTTGGTCTCTCCTCCTGGTCTCTCCTCCTGGTCTCTCCTCTCAGGTCGCTGCTGTCGGAGGAGAAGCGGCGCCTGGACACGAAGATCAAGCAGCTGGAGGAGGAACTGGAGGAGGAGCAGGCCGGCGTGGAGGGCCTCCACGAGCGTCTGAGGAGGAGCCAGCAGCTGGTAGGGCCCCGGGTGTCGGTCCAGACCAGGTTTGGGTCCGGGTCCGGGTCTTGGTCTGGGTCGTGGTCTTGGTCTGGGTCGTGGTCCTGGTCTGGGTCTGGGTCCGGGTCTTGGTCTGGGTCCTGGTCTTGGTCTGGGTCGGGTCCGGGTCTTGCTCTGGGTCGTGGTCTTGGTCTGGGTCAGGTCCGGGTCTTGGTCGGGGTCGTGGTCTGGGTCGTGGTCCTGGTCCTGGTCTGGGTCTGGGTCGTGGTCTGGGTCGTGGTCTTGGTCTTGGTCTGGGTCCTGGTCTGGGTCGTGGTCTTGGTCTGGGTCGGGTCCTGGTCCTGGTCCTGGTCTGGGTCTGGGTCGGGTCCGGGTCTTGGTCTGGGTCGTGGTCTTGGTCTGGGTCGGGTCCTGGTCCTGGTCTGGGTCGGGTCGGGTCCTGGTCCTGGTCTGGGTCGGGTCGGGTCCGGGTCTTGGTCTGGGTCGTGGTCTGGGTCTGGGTCGGGTCGTGGTCCTGGTCTGGGTCGGGTCGTGGTCTGGGTCGGGTCGGGTCGGGTCCTGGTCCTGGTCCTGGTCTGGGTCTGGGTCTGGGTCGGGTCGTGACCCTCTCTGCGCTGCAGGTGGAGCAGCTGGGGGCGGAGCTAGCGGCGGAGCGCGCCTCCTCTCGGGGCGAGGAGGGCAGCCGGCTGCAGCTGGAGCGGCAGCAGCGGGAGCTGAAGGCCCGGCTGCAGGAGGAGGAGGAGCAGGGCCGCGCCCGGCTCCGGGCCTCCGGCGCCGCCCTGGAGGCCAAGCTGAGGGAGGCGGAGGAGCAGCTGGAGGTCGAGAGCAGGTACCCCTGGTGCATTGTGGGAGACGGAGTTCCCCAGAAAGCTGAATCACCGATTATTTATTTATTATTATTAATAATAATGTATTATTAATAATATATATATAGTTTAATTCTTATTATTCTTATTATGAATAATAATAACTGATGTGTGCAGGGAGCGCCAGTCCAACGCCAAGAGCCTCCGTCAGAAGGAGAAGAAGCTGAAGGAGCTGAGCCTGCAGGTGGAGGACGAGAGGAAGCGCGCGCAGCAGGACAGAGACCAGGTGACGTGGGGGCGGAGCCTGGCGACATCCCGCTGCGCGGCGCCACGCCCCCTTTCAGCCACAACGCGTTGTCCTCCCCTAGGCGGAGAAGAGCTCCGTGCGCGTGAAGCAGCTGAAGCTCCAGCTGGAGGAGGCGGAGGAGGACGCGCAGCGCGCGGCCGCGGCGCGCAGGAAGCTGCAGCGCGAGCTGGACGACGCGACGGAGGCCAACGACGCGCTGAGCAGAGACGTGACGTCACTGCGGAGCAAGCTGAGGTAGGCGAGGGGGCGGGGCTACGCGGGGAATATGTCCGCGTAAAAACGTTTGGCGTGAATCCCTCTGAACCCCTAAAACAGCCCGAAATAAACTGAGTTTCATATTTCCGACGGTCCTTGAACATATCACGTTTCAGACACTGAACCAAACTTTTTTCTCTGCATCTCACCTGGTTGGTTCAATTCTTTTGATTCTATTAAAAACATTAAATTCTGAGCTCCTCAGCGAAACTATGACGTCATGTTTGATTAATCTGAGACCAACAGTCACGTGACATCAAATCAGAAGACAGGAGAACACTTTAATATATAAAACATATTTCCTCCACCCAGGTAACAGTTGAAAACATGATGTGGAGATTAAAGTTTATTCGTCATGGTTACCAGAGAGGAGAATAACTTTTATACGTCGCTGTAAAAAGAGGAGAAATGAGAAAAGAAGCTTCTGAACTGGCGGGTCAGAGGGCCGGCGTGTGTCCAGGAGGCAGGAGGTGATTTGTGGATGTTCCTCTCTCTTCCTTCGGGTTCTCAGACTCTCCTGAACTGCAAACTTGCCCCAAAGCATCCTGGGAATATCCTCTTCTTCCTCAGCGGGCTTCTTCTTCATCGCTTTCCTCCTCTTCAGTTTACACTGCTAGAAATGTTCAGGGGCTTAAAATCTCACTATGCAACTATCCTCCATCTCCTTTCTTCTCCTCCTCCTCCTCCTGCTTCTCCTCCTCCTCTCCTCCTCTATATCTTCCTCCTGGGTGTTTCTAGGCGTGGTGGTGGGGAGGCGGCGTTCAGCAGCCCGAGTCTCCGAAGCAGCGGCGGTGGCGGCGTGAGGAACTCCGGGCTGGTAGGAGGAGGAGGAGGAGGAGGAGGAGGAGGAGGGAGCTGGAGGAGCACCATGAAGGAGAACTCTGTGGAGCAGCAGCAGGAGGAGGAACCTCCATCCCGGACCCCGTCCCCCCCTCTGGACCCCCGCGGGGAGGTCTACACCCACTCCCCCGAGGAGTAGACCGAGCAGCTCAGAGATATTATCACACGTTTAATTTAAATTATTTGATTTCTTTTATTTCTTTTAAAACTTAATTAAGTTGAAAACATTTGAAAAATTCAAAAATGTGAGAAAAAGAAATCCCAAAAATAATAATTTACTAAAATATCACTAATTCTGATAATTCGTTCCATAGTTTTATAATAATAAAAAAATATATATTTTAGATTAATAAAATATGTAAAATAATTGCGAACAAAAAGTTTGTTGTTCCAGCTTCTAAAATATAAAGATATTATGCTTTTCTTTTTTTTTCCTTTTATATTTTATCCATGAAAATGGAGAGATTGATACAAATACTACATTACCCATAAGCCTCGGCGGCTGTCAGAGTTCCAACATATTCAGGACACGTTGGAGCTGCGGTCCAAAGTTAGACGCTGCACAATTTATCCCAAATTCTGACCTCCAGGTGGCCTCATAGCATTCTGGGACTTTTTTAAGTTGCCTCAATGCATTCTGGGAATTTTAAAAAGTTGCCTCAATGCATTTTAATAATAACAAAAAATAGTTTGAATGAGATTTAAGAACTTTTGATATATTATGTCAATTCTTGTCCCATTCTAAACTGCATTCATTCAAATTGTATTCAATTATTTGGTGGAAATAAATCTAATTATTTCTGACAATATTTCAACAAGTCCCTTTTTTTTCCTCAAATGGATAAAAAAAATCAAAATAATCAAAATAAGGGTAACTGTTTGATTTTTGTTTTTAAAAAGGTTTTGTGAGGTTATTTTGAATGTTTGTTGATTAAGACATTATTTATGCAAATCTAATATATTTAGTTTTATTTATATTTTAGGTAGTCTCAAGAATCTCCTTCATAAATTTTTATGAGTTTCAGTTTCTGCTTTTCGATTCGAGTAAAAAATAAAATAATGACTTTCTAAAATATTAAGATTTTTTTAAAATTGCATCAGCTGTGGATTAAATTATTATTATAAAATGTTCAAAATAGGAAATATATATATCAATCTAAAAGTATCAATATAAAAATATTTTAAAATAAGTTGTAAAAATCAAACAAAATTAATTACAAAGATTATGCAGAAAATTTTATATTTAATATAATACAATAAAAAAACTTCCAAACAGCAAGACGTTTTGTTAAATAACCATCTATATATATATATATATATATATATATATATAATTTTTCAGCTCGTTCTGTCCTCACTCTGAAAATGTTTTCAGAATATGTTAGAGGGAATATTTATATTTGGAAATTAAACGTTAAACTATATTTTTAACCAAAAGAAAACCTGTTGTACAACGTGTGCCGCAGGACTTTCTGCTATTAAAGGGCTCTTAAATCCACAGGGGGCGTCGGCTTCTTCTTCTTCTTCTGGAGGAAATCAAACCCACGCTTTCTCTTCAACTTTTCAAGTTTTATTGTTTCCATAAACAGGAGCAGCACTGCAGGTGAACACAGGTCTCTGTTGTGCTCTTAAGGCAAAAACAAACACACAATCACACACAATCACGTCAAACCCGCCGCATCCTCTTCCTCACATAAAACACCAGAATCCTTCCCTGAAGTCTTCAGATCTCACGGTTTATAATCCTGGAGAGACGGAATCGAGCAAATAGAGGTCAGAACTTTATTTAAAAAGCATCGGCCCGTTTCTACACTTCGATATTGGTGATGTGTCCTCATTGGTTAGTGGACCTGTAGCCCCGCCCCTGAAGCTCCCCCCACAGTCATTAGACTTCTATACAACCAGAGGAATCGCCCCCTGGTGGTCAGGAGAGAGAATGCAGCTCCAGGCACCAGGGGAGTCGCCTGAAGTGCTCTTCAGTTCTGTCAGTGGAGCGTTATCAAAGAGCTTCGGTGCGTTACGTCGCCACCTTGTGGACCGGAGTAGAAACGATTTAGTAAAACAAAGACGAAAAAAATTGCATTTATGTGTCAAAGTACCGTGAAGGGAGCTTTGATGCACTGGAGTCAAACACTCTGACCTCAGCACAACAAACCGTCAGCTCAAAAACAACAACAACAAAACAAAACACTTTAAAAAAACAAAGAACTGCAAAACCAAAGAAGTCCAGTCAGTCTGACAAACAGACAACAGGAAACACTAGCAGACGTCCCAAAGACCCAAAGAACCAAAGACCCAGAGAGAGGGGCTCGCTTTCTGCCAGTCGAACCAACCCAGAGCCGTTGAATCCGAAAAGCAGCAGCAGGAGGAGGTCTGGAGGAGGAGCAGCAGGAGGAGCAGCAGGAGGAGCAGCAGGAGGAGCAGCAGGAGGAGCAGCAGGAGTTCTGGAGGGGTTCACAGCAGCAGCTTGGGTCCGGCTCCGAAGTCCAACCTCTCCAGCAGCCTTCAGAGGAGAGAAGTTGTCAGGACTCTTTAGCCCCTCCCCCTCCCCCGCCGCCGTGCCGCCGCCCTCCTCTCACCGTTGCCGTGGAGACCGTTGGCGGGCGGGCTCCAGCGCCGCCCGGCGGGCGCCCGGTGGCGCGGCGCGGCCCCTGCGGCTCGCCGTTTGCTCGTGGACGTACTTGCGACACGACGCCAGCTTGGACTCCAGGTTCTGAAGACGGGAACCAATCGGCTTCATGAAACACTGCCACGCCTTCTAATAATAATAATAATAATAATCATAATAACAGTAGAGAAGCAGAACGCTCCGCCGGGTCACATGGGGAGAACTCATACCCCGACTTTTCTCAGCAGCTCTCCGACGATGCTCAGAGCCGAGATCCTGGCCGACCCGGGGGGGCGGTCCCCCGAGGGGGGGGGGGTCCCCGAGAGGAGGCGGTCCCCCGAGAGGAGGCGGTCCCCTGCTGGAGGAACAGAACTCCCCGTGAAGGAGGAGAAGCTCTGCGGAGGAACGAGGGGAACAAACGGAGGAAACCCGACGGAGGTGAAGGACTCGGCTGAGGCCGGAGGTCTGGAGGCTGGAGGCGGGGCTTTGTCCGGCGGGGTCAGGGGGGGAGTGGGCAACCCCACCGAGGAGGAGGAGGAGGAGGAGGAGGAGGAGGAGGGAGGAGGGTCTGTGATGCAGCTGCTGAGGAACGGCCTCCTGTCCTGAACCTGCTGCTGCACGGCAAGCTCCTGCTTCAGGTCTGACACACACACACACACACACACACACACACACACACACACACACACACACACACACACACACACACACACACACACACACACACACACACACACACACACACACACACACTCATTACGGCGGTCCCGGCGCTGCGCGGTTCTTTCCTGACTCTGAGCTCTGAACCTCGGGCCTCGTCCTTCAGCCTCTGGACCGCCTCCAGCTGGCTCTCCTTGTCGTCCAGCTCGCCCTCCAGGAAGGCGTTCCTCTCGATCACCTGGTTCATCCTCTGCTCAAAGTCCTCCAGCGACATGATGGTCGCCCTGACAACAACAACAACAACAACAACAGAACCACACACACTCATGAAAACATGCTTAGTTTACATTGGGTCTCAGCAATACGGCGCCGGCCCTTTAAGTGCCCTCTGACCTCTTGGTCCTCTCCAGGTCGTCGTTGGCCTGCTCCAGCTCCCGGACGTACGCGTGGAGCCGGTCTCTGGCGGCGGCGGTCTGGGTCAGGTCCGCCTCCAGGGCGGAGAGCTGCCGGTGGGCCGCCGCCTGCTGCGCCGCCAACTTCCCCTGGAACCAGATATAAATATGAAATATTCTGAACTTTTGAGGCCATTCTGCTAACTTCTATACAACCAGAGGAGTCGCCCCCTGGTGGTCAGCAGAGAGAATGCAGCTTCAACACATGAAGCATAGACTTCTATACAACCAGAGGAAAGTTAAATGCTATGAAGGATCTTGTTTACATCACGTTGATATAAAAAGGAGAGCAAGACAACAAGAACTGACGTCCCCTCCAGACACGGAGCCGGCATCAGCTGCCTTCTGCAGCCTGAATCAAACCTCTGTACCAGTGTGTGTGTGTGAGTGTGAGTGTGTGTGTGTGTTTGAGTGTGTGTGTGTGTGTGTGTGTTTGAGTGTGTGTGTGTGTGTGTGTAATCGGCTGTCAAATTCACATTTATAAGGCGATCAGCTGGTTGTACGGCATGAAAATAACTGTTGTTGAAATAAGAAATATTTTGATATGCAAACCAGACGTCAACCTCCAGTTCTGAAGAGCTGCATTCTCTCTCCTGACCACCAGGGGGGACTCCTCTGGTTGTATAGAAGTCTTCTGTACCTTCTGGTTTTCCAGCTCCACTTGGAGGCGGCTGTTGGCCGACAGCAGTTCGTGGTTTCGGGCCTCACACTGTTTAAGCTCCGCCTCCAGCTCCAACTCGTAGTCCCGACTCATCTGCTGAAACTCCTGCAGCTCCTCCTGGGCCTCCTCCGCACTACACACACACACACACACACACACACACACACACACACACACACACACACACACACACACACACACACACACACACACACACACACATACACATACATATACACATACACACACACATGTTGTGGGAGTGAACCATGTTCCAGACAGGTGATTGGTGGTCAGTGCCTCACCTGTGCTGCCGGGTCCCCGCCTGCAGCCTCCAGTAGTCCAGCTCCTCCTCCAGGGACCTGGACTCTGGAGGCTCCGGTCCCCCCACCTCCACCTCCACCTCCACCTCCATCTCCAGGTGAGCCTCCTCTCAGCTGAGGTCCAATCAGAACAAAGAGTGGCTCGCCTTCAAAGTAAAACGTCATTGTTATGAGCGATGACGTCACGTTAATTCGGCAAAACTAACTGATTCAATAGAATATGTTTCAGATGAGAATTATTGATAAACGGCCAATAAACCAATAAACGGCCCCTTTACTAACTTACATTATGTTTATTAATTACATCATATAAATACAGTTTAAAGTTCGTCGAAACAGGTGAAATAGACACTGTTGAATTAAATCAGAAGTTTTCAAAGCAGTCCGGCTAAAGAGAAAAAAGAGAGTAAAGCGGAAGCGACCCGAGCGGACAGCGAGTTATTCATGCTTCACATCTCCATCAGCTCTGTAATAAACAATGCGGAGCATCCCCTCTAACTCCGTATAACAATAGAGTAAACAACACAGAAGAAGAAAGTTAGAAGAACTCTTCTTTAGATTAACCTTTTAAATACCTTCAGCCGAGACAAACGTAGCTATAACTCTCGTTCAGTAGCTATTTATAGTTTAAATGTCGAAACCCGTTTAAATATAACTGTTTTGAGGACTTTCTCGGAGTTGGAAACCCGTAAAAGTCGCTTCGGTCTCGGGAAGAAACACGAGCCGTCGTTCATACTGCGCTGGAGCGGCTCGACCAATCAGAAGCGAGGGGGCGGACCCACTGGCCTATTGCGGTTGGTCGCGGTGCCTGTCAGTCACGTGTTGGTAGGCGGGATCAGGGTGAGCGGCCAATCGGAGGAGAGACATCTGTGAAAGAGGGGCGTGGACGTAATCCTTAGACGTCGTGATGCCTTCCAGTACTGTCGGAAAATTTGATACAAACACACACGCACACACTCACACACACACGCACACACTTATATATATAATATATATATATATATATATATATATATATATATATATATATATATATATGTGAGTGTATGTTTATATATATAAATATATATACATATATTTTATTTATATATATATACATATATATATCAGTACAAGTAATAGTGGTAAAAATAAGTGCTAAAGCTTCAAATAAATTTAAGTCAAATATGAGGAAGAACTACGAGGCAAAGTGAAAGCGGTGTGATGTGTTTACCAGCAGAGCACTCAGCAGGTCTGATGTAGGTCAGTGCTGTTTATATAATAACATTATTAATATAAATAAATAATAAGCAATGATCTCCAGTTTCAGTCTGTATTCATATAGAATATAAATATGATATAGAGTATGACGTAATTAAACAGTTTGTCGTAAGAAAATCACAAAACAGAAAATCGGATTTTATGTAATAACAGACTCTAACTTTATTGTATATATAATGAATGAAAAATATTACAACATATTAAATAAATTAAATAATACAACAGACTTTACTAGAAAGTAAGTTATAATAAATAGAAACATTTAAAAATGATTTCCTAATTGCAACTTATAGAATACAAGGGACATCATGATTTTAATTATTATTATTAAACTATTGTTTAATATTTGTGATGTGATCATTTATTTGTTTTGTAAATAATTAAATTCATACTTCCAGTGTTTTTTTCTGTGGCTGCTGGAGAAAATTAATAATTTAAATACTGAATATTATTTTGAAATATTATATATATATATATATATATTCCTCTATGTGTTTCTCATATTTGTGATGCTCTTCATTTTACTTTTTTTATGATAGTGACACTCTTTCTCATAAGAAATACTTATTACTTATATATTCATATATTTACAGTTGCATTAAAACAAATTCCTCTTTCCTGCGGTACTTGAAAGCAACAAAACAAATACTCCAACAAAACATCAGTTCTATTCAGATAAAGTGATTATTTTTATTATTCTCGACTATTTGACCTGACTATGGTGACATGTGTGTGTTAATTCCTCTCTTTCCTGCGGTGGTGCTGAGGGTCAGTGATGGATGGGGTGTGTCTGAGCACCTGACCGCATCCTCGACTCTGATTGGTGGGAATCTTCACTTCCTGTTGGCGGTGTCAGAGGTCACAGAGGGTCAACTGGGTCCGTTTCAGAGGGATTAACAAGGCATAACTGAATCTAATCCACACTCAGCATCACTGGAGCATGAGGTTGGTATACACACACACACACACACACACACACACACACAGACGCTGTCCTTTAACATGATTTATTTAGTTTGAAAACATGTTATTTAGACATTACTATACAATTAGAGGGAGTAATGTGTGGGAACTATTTATTGGCAAACAGCAATATACATATATATATATATATATATATATATATATATATATATATATATATATATATATATATATATAAATATACATTTCTTTTAAATATATATATATTTCTAAATATATTTGTATTTATATATATATATATATATTCTTGAGAGGCTGACTGGTTTGGGTCTTTTCATGGGATTTGTCCATATTTAAGAAAATACATCAAATGAAAACTGTTACTATATCTTAAAAACAAACGTTCTCGTGTCTCTAACATCTCCTGAGCTCATTTTCGCTCCCCAGGTGATGAACCTTCAATAGCCTGATTGTCTTAAACATCCCAAAACATCGGTGCATCGCACAATACATTCTATTCAACAATGTAACACACCCACACACACACACACACACAATTACAAAATATTGACATATTACTTTGTATTGATTGCAGCTCTTACCACCAGTCAGCCGGAGAGAAGGCACAACTAACGTAAAGCAGAAACACCGAGCGTTAAATCTGAAGCAACTTTCACCAGCATAGACTTCTATACAACAAGAGTCTCCCCCTGGTGACTTATATACAACCAGAGGAGTCTCCCCCTGGTGGTCAGGAGAGAGAATGCAGCTTTAACACATGAAGCATAGACTTATATACAACCAGAAGAGCCCCCTGGTGGTCAGGAGAGAGAATGCAGCTTTCATCAACTGTTGTGTGGGTATGTGTGGGAGAAAGTTTTTTTTTTTAAACCATTAACCTGCTCATCGGTTTGTGGAAACCTGTCTGTCAAAAAAAGACGGAAGCATCATCCTCCTCCTCCTCCTCCTCCTCCTCCTGCATCATCTAGTTTTCCCTTTTCCGAGCCAGCCGGGCCTGGCGAATCCCCTCCAGGGTCTTGCGTGGGTCCATGACGAAGGCCAGCGCCACGGTGGCGGTGCCGTCGCCGCTCTGCCGGGAGAAGCAGAGGAAGGAGGCCCAGAGGAAGGCGCAGCAGCCCATGAAGGCCGTCCGCAGGTGCAGCGGCATCAGGACGAAGTTCAGGAGCTGGAGGCGGAGGGCAGAGGACGTGATGTTCAGCATGTGTACGTTAAAACCTCTTTCTCCTCCAGTGGGACCTCTGTCGCCCCCTCTGGCCGTGACTGGAATTACAACAACACCGTTGTCGCTGCTGAACGTGAAGCCGTTCACATTCAATTAAACTCAATCTAAATTTAGGAAGGAAATGTATTACAGTCGCCGCCTGCTAATAATAAATGCATAAGCGTGTGTACATGTGTTTTCTTTACTTTAATCCCTCTAGATGTAAAGTGTCTTTGTTTTTAATCTGGACTTCCCACTGAGGGCCTTTCTGCTGCCTCACTGTCTCCTCAGGTCTCTGACTCGTTGACCGGAAGCTGTTTACGATCTCCTATGACAAACAACTTCCTGTTTTCAAATCAATGAAACAAAGAAAAGTAAGAAAACGTCCGACAGGCTGTCGGCGTGCACCAGACAGTGACATGTTTACCTGCATGAAGGGCCAGTACATGAGTCCAGTCTGAAAGGAGAACAGGGATATGATGAGAGGCACGTCACATGATCACGTTCCCATCGCCTCGATAGCATTATCAAAGCAGATCAAAGTGAGTGAACGTGGTGAGGATCTGCTTTAGTTTGGAAGCTTCAAGCTTCTTAATCATCTGAGTACATATTGTGGAAATGTACGCTCGGATATCTCGATGCCAAAATGAAGTGCCGTACAATAACAACGTATATTTTTTAGGATGATTTACTGAAATGAAATCCTCTTTGTGTCCACATCAGAGCTCAGGATACCCGTTAGTCTTTAGGTCTAACCCCTAACTCCTAACCCACGACTCCTAACCCCTAACTCCTAACCCACGACTCCTAACCCCTAACTCCTAACCCACGACTCCTAACCCCTAACCCTTCAGGATAAAAGAGATGACGGCTTTCCCCATTTATGAGTGAAAACTGCTGATTGCTGCATCAAGATTACATTTCTATGACATAACATTTATGGAACAAGTTGTTGCGTAATATGTAATCTACTTATGTAGTAATATCACAGGCTGTGTTCAACTTGTACACGCTGTCGTATGTACATCATTTATTTCCATCACTAGAAGATTACACTTTTAATTGAGGTTATGAACACAATGACATCAGCATGACACTGATTTATATATATACACACACACATATATATATATATATATGTATATTTATTTTTCCTTTTCTTTTTTATCTGCTCGCATTCGTCATAAATTACCCAGCATGCTCCGCGGGGCTCCGTGCCTGCTGCGCAGAAGCAGCATGCGGCGCGATCTAGGTTAATCTGCTGGAGGTCGCCTCCTGTGTGTGTGGATGGGCAAGGTGACCCACGCCGAGGCCTCACTCACCTGCCAGGTGTTGGAGAACTTCTCCCTCCAGTCCTCCAGGATGTCCTCCTTCCCCTCCAGGAGGCTCACTCCTGCGGGACACGCGGACACGTTTACGCACGGTTCAAACGTCGTTACGGCTCCTCACCGTAACCCTCAACAGGAAGCTCCTCACCTCACGACTCACTGCACATTTCACACATTTAATATAATAACATACACTTTTATTTATAACTGATGAGTGATATTTGAGTCAGTTTGGTAATATTTCTTTCTTTTCTTTCAAAGAGTTCTTTGTTTGGATGTGTTTGGCATCAGATTATATTTGTCTCAAATCAAACAGAACCAGTGAGTCTCCACTTCCAACCCACCTCTACAAGTGTCTGAGACCAGTTACCTGTGTAGAAGACGCTGGTGGCCAGAGGAGACGCAAAGCTCTGGTCCAGCAGCAGTTTGCGGAACACCATCCCGGCGGACTTCCCAGGGAAACGCCTCTCCAGGGCTCGCAGCCAGAAGTAATTGAAGTTTCCATGGAAACTGATGGCCACGATGGCCACGTCGCGAGTGTGTTTCCAGTTGATGCGCTCCTCCTGGGCAATGAGCTGGTGGACGAGGTCGCCACCGGCGAACAAGCACCCATACAGAGTGACGTTGGCGAGCCAGGGGAACCGTTTGGCGGCTTCTTTCAGGACCGCGCGCCTCATCTTAGAAGCCGGGGAGGAAAGTGGTGCTGCACGGTCCCTCAAACGGCTGCGCTTCGGCAATCGAGGCGCAAAAGCATCGCGGTTAAAAGGATCTGACTCGGACCTGCTGTCAGTCGGACGCGATCCATCTGTGCGCGGTGTAATCAGGGAGGGATTAGACGGCTCCACCGGCAGCGGGAATATCACACGTTACCGGATCTCAGATGGAGAGAGAGAGAAATTGCAGAATCCTCCCCAAAAAATAAAAAAATTCTCAAACCGTCCTATCGGCTCCTCGTGCGTAAAAACCTGCCATGGCACAGCCGTGGTCATTTTTGGAGAGTGCGCCTCTTACTACGTCCTGGAGTTGTGTGCGTAAAGGGCATCATATCCCTCCGCCGGAGGGGAACACGGAGACGTTCAGGGGAAACACACAAATATTAAAACGGGACCATTCCGTGTCGCTCCCAACAAATCCTGCGGGTCACGCGCTAATCCGATGGATTGTCCCCGGCTACGTCACCGCGTTCAGCCAGGCCGCCCACGCCTCTCTCTCTCTCTCTCTCTCTCTCTCTCTCTCTCTCTCTGTCTCTCTCTCTCTCTCTCTCTCTCTCCCTAACTCTCTCTCTCGTTTCATACAATAATGTTATTATAAGGAAGCGTGTAATAATAAACCTGCAAGTTTGTGGTTAGAAAATCGACATCGAGAGGTCACGTGATCACACCTGAGGCAGGGTGGCGCTCCTGCCCTATCTGGAAAAGGCCACGTCTCCAATTACTCCACCCTAATCAGAAGCTGTATATAAATACTGCCTTCCTCCTTTTGTTCTTTCATTTTGTACGTGAGTTTCCTCACTAACATTCTTGGTTTACACTCCTGTTTGTGTTGATTGTTACATGTAAAGTAATAAACAGGAACATAAAAGTGCTCTGCATTCTGCATTATGTGGCTCGTGCCCCATCCGTGTTCTCTCCAACATGCTCTAGCCCACTTCACATAAGGGTTAAGAGTAAAACAACTGTTCTATTAAATGTTAAAAAAGTGTGTGTATATATTCTCTCTGATCCAGCGACGCGGCTCCCATAACGCGCACTACGCGCTGCGCGTAGGGCACCACGTCCTGGGGGGGAGGGGGGGGCAACTAAAACAACCCCCTCATAGTTATAATAATTATAACGGCGATATTATTTCAGTCTACGGCACATCTGCGTTAAGCACAGGTGAGCACATTCTCACCAGCACCCCCCCTCCCCCGTCGACAACGCTCATCGCGGGTCACTTTCCTATCTCAGAGGGGGCATCATGAAGGAGTTATGCGTAGGGCACCAACATGGCTAGCAACGGTACTGCTTTGATCCATCAAACATGGATCTTTTAAGAATCTGGGACCTCTATTCCAGTGAACACCTGCTGTATCCATGGCAACCAACAGAGGGCGACATCACCTCACATAGAGCCAATGAGCTCACCTGTTACCTGAACGTAACACACCGGTTTACTTCGCTGTCAAACCCCTCGTGCTTTATTTGTTTTGATGTGTTCATTAAGGCTATTTGAATAGCACACGATGAGCGACGTTTTAATTCATTGCATCAACTGTTGCAGGATCAGTTTAGTTATTGTACGACTTGGACAACTGAATGTTTTCACTATTTGTTTCTTTCAGATCTCTTTAATCTAAATATCAATACAAATAAAGGTTATTGCAATTATAATACACAGGTATTAGGATGTAACAATCATCACATAACATATGTAAATATGTGTTCAATTAAAATATCCTCAATTTACAATACAGGTGTTACATGTAAGATGCATGAATATTTCCAGTTATGCATAAAACATTATTTTGTAAAGCAAGGGAAAATGAGTGAATACTTGAGAAAAAAGATTATTGTGGTTAAATTTATATTTATAAATATAAATGTATGTGATAGTGACACATATGACATATGTATTTTAACATAATACATAAAATGTGAAATAAAATGTGCGAATACACATATAACAACCACTATTGTGTTTTGTGCAACCCTTTATCACGAGGAGGCGGGAACAAAGAGACTCCCAATACGATTGGCCGGTTTCCCTGTCGGTCATATCCCTCCCGCCTGTGATTGGCTGTTGGCCTGAACATTTCGGATGTGTCATTTTTTGGGTCGAATTGAGCAAAAACTTCGGAAGCTCCGAGCTGATTCAAGACTTTCGGGGATTAAATGGCCACCAGAAAGCTGTGAGAACAGGTACGTGTGTAAGAACATCTTATTTTTAATTAAAAACGATATAGTCGTGGTTTTCTCCCGTTGGTCGAGTGTCATTGTCTTATTTTAAGACCGCGCGCGAGCTCGAGTTCGACTTTCTTCTTCTGGTGTTTTCTGTGAGTAGAATAACCGTTAAAATGTCGCCTCGCTAACTCCGTTCAAAAACCGTTAAATCTCTCAAACGTCTGGATCCCCGGCGTCCAGGACAGCTCTGTTCTGCCTCACTAACGGGAGGATTATTACTTTTATTAATTGTTTTCGCCCGCTTCGCCTCGTCTCCTTCTTCCACCCAGAAGACACCCGGGGACGACTGTCTTGAAAGTGGTGCTTTTTAATGGATTAAAAGATGTCGCTCAATAAACGTCTTTCCCGCCGAACTCCTCTTAAGTCTGTGTAAGTTTAGACTATATAGAGGAAAAGCTCATAACGGGGACGGGGAGTCGCTCGTGGGTTCGCCGACGGCGGCGACATCCTAAAAACAGGAGGGTTGCGAACAGAGTTCGGCTGCAGTGGATTTCATCGGATCTATCGACGTGACAGTCGACCTTAATACATATATATAAATATGTGTATATGAGGCGTTAATAGTGCATTTAAGCATTTTATATTAGTGAGACCCTGAAGCTTTGACGTCATAAAAACGACGACAATACGGAAGTTGTTTAGAGCGAGTTGAGACACGTCCTGCTGTCTCTTCTCTCCTGGGTGTGAGCTAATTATAATAATAATAATAATCATAATAATACTGTGGATTTGTACGTGATAGCCTCTGTCGCGTGCAACTTATTGAAATATGAAATGTGTGAAATCTAAATTGGGTAGTAGCATTGGGGTAAAAACATATTTTGTGCACGTAAACATCCATTAATTAAATAAATGAATCCATAAATACAATAAAACCCTTTTCTTATAAACATATTGTGTTTAATAATGTTGCTTGTTCAGCCTCTCCAGGACTTCATCCACAATCCTTATGACGTCATCCTGTGCAGGTCAACCTAAATACCCCTGAGAAAAAAAAGAGAAATCAAGCATCAATAATACATGTTTGTTTCTATATATTCTTATCATCATTTTCTTTTTGATTAATCGATTATCAGAATTTGAGCTTCATCTGAAGGACCAGCTCGCTAACAAGGCTAGCAGTTTCCCTCCGCTTCCAGTCTTTGTGCTAAGCTAAAGTAACTTTGCGCTAACGTTTTGACGAACAGAAGAAAAAAAATCTAATTTTTCTGACTAGAGGTGAAACATTACTCCATTATTAGTCTCTAAATACATTGTTGTTTACTTGACTTTTCTGGTGCGTACCTCTGATATGTACATATTGATCCGCCTCGTTGGTGTTTTCATGTCTGTGGGTTTGACATGGAGGCGCTCTGAAGTGAGATGGTCACATGGTGCGACTCTGAGGCCGCACTTCCTCTTCAAGACGCCGCAAAGGAAGCCGGCCGACCGCAGGTTGCCTCACGGCGCTCAGAGGAAGACGAGGAGGAGGAAGAGAAGACGAGGAGGACGAAGAGAAGACGAGGAGGACGAAGAGAAGACGAGGAGGAGGAAGAGAATACGAGGAGGAGGAGGAAGAGGAGGAAGAGAAGCGAGTGAGAAGAAGGTCGCAGGTTGTTGTACATCCTGCTGTAACCGTGTTGAGGGCGTTGTGACATGAACACGTTATTCTGATGGTGGACCTGAGGTCACAGCAAGGAGATCAATAACCCAACGTCATGTGACCTGCTGAGTGTTTCTATCTACGTGGGGTTCTGGTTCTGTGGGGTTCTGGTTCTGTGGCCACACGTCCTCTTCTCCATGATGTATCTTTGTGGTTCTTGTTGAATGTGTAACTCCACATACAGACGGTTTTGCTTCCCGTTGTCCAGGCGCCGCTCCGCTGCCTCAGGAGAACATAAAGTCACAATTACTATACATGAGTCTGGAGAAATAAAGATGTTAATAATTGTGTTCAATAATGTCTAATAATAATAAACAATACAAATAATGTGTAAAAAACCCACATTTCATAAACTCTCTTTCTATATATATATATATATATATATATATATATATATATATATATATATTCATAATAGTGTATAGATAAATAATACAAGAAATATATGAATACATAGTAATATCTTTTAATAACAATATCTCAATAAGTGGTCATTAAAAAATAAAAATGCATAAATGATAATATTCATAAGCACAATGTTAACAAATTGATAAATAATACAAATAAAATCAGTAAATAATACCTCTAAACAAATTAAGATATCATAAAAAAATAATACATAAATAAATAATCATAATATTCAAAACAACAATGATACAAATAATATAGAAATAATATATGAATAAATAATACCTTTAAGAACTAAATAAGGGATCATTAAAAAATAATATAGAAATAAGAAATAAAGATAATATTCATAACAACAATGCAAAAAATAGTAATTCAATTTATAAAAAAGAAAACATGAAAATCATAGTGAAAAAAATAATCCGTCAATTAATAATGAATAGTAATGGGTTGGGTGTAGCCCTTCAGGACTTGGGCCGACACGTTTAACCCTCTCGTTGTTTCTGTGGGTCCGGCTTCAGGCGGCCTCTTGTGGTCGAGTTTCTGCTCATCTCTCTTCCTGTCGTCTCAGGCGGCGGGACGATGTCTGCGGAGGTGGACGCGTTGCTGCAGGAGGCCAAAGAAAGCATCGAGGCGGCCCAGAACTACCGCAGTGAACTGCAGCAGCGCCTGAATGGGCTGAACCAGGCCCGCACACAGGTAATGCACACAGAGTACACACAGCAAGTACACACATTTACACTAGAGGGAGGGCGCTGCACGGCGCCACCACCTGGCTGCTCATGGAGCCCGTTGGCTCCCCTTTAGAGTCCAAGTCACCTGCTGTGAAGGACACTCGTCTCATGGGGGAGACGTATATTCAGCTAAAGTACTAATACTACACCTACAATACTCCATGACAAGTAAAATCCCTCCATTCAAAAGATTACTTACAGATATAGTACAGTAAAAAGTACAATATTGACCTAAGATGTTTAAAAAGTAAAATGTTTACCTCTGAGATGTATACAAAGTACAATATGCACCTCTGAGATGTATACCAAGTACAATATGTACCTCTGTAGAGGAGTAACAGTAGAACGTGAATATTCCAGAACACTGGAAGTACCAGTAAAAGTACTTTGTTGTATTCTCTTCAGAGTAATACTCGTTCTCTCTTCTTTCCTCCTGATGTCTAGATGTTTTCCTCCAGCTGTAAACAAATCTTCTGCTTCCTGTTTCCACTCAGTTAGCTTAGCTTAGCATAAAGCCTGGAAACGGGGGGAACCGCTAGCATGACTCTGTTTTTATCTCCTCTCTGATCATGTGACGTTGTAAACAACCAATCGGTGTTTAAACCAGCAGGAGGAGAGTCAGTCGTCTCATGTCCATGAACGACTTTATGAAAGCGGACACACGTCTCTATACTTACTCCTTTGTAGATGTTTAACACTTCCTGTTTCTAAAGAATGTAATGATATATTTACCTTCTCTGTGAAATCCTCTTGTGTCACGTTGCCTCGACACGTCATGTAGATGAATCTCTAATGAAGGAATCTTTAATATATGTATTAACCAGATTCATATTATTTCATACGGCCGAATGTTAAGTCCTCCGATTACTTTAACTAGTTATTGATTTTGTATGGAGACAAACTGTCTATTCAGTAAAGTAAATAAGTCACTTACACACACTCACACCCACCCACACACACACCCACACACACACATACACACACACACACACACTCACACTCACACACATACACACTCACTAAACATCGTCTCCTCCCGTGTTTGATGACGTTTGTGTTTGTTTTTCCTTCCACTGTTATTTTCTTCTCCCAACCGAACCCCAAATATTGATGATTGTCCGTCTGTCGCGCTGACAGTCGTCAGGAAGTGATGCTGCGTATCCAGTGGAACATCCCCCCCCCACACACACACACACACACACACACACACACCCACTCACTTACACACGCATTTACACATTTCCAGTATTGTACTATCCTTTGTTATCAAAGCAGCAGTTATCAATCAACCTTCTGTTTCCTGCTATCTTTCTATTGCTCCCTCTGTACTCTCGGTGTGTGTGTGTTTGTGTGTGTGTGTGTGTGTGTGTAAATGTTTTTTCTGCAAAGAGGAACTGAAACATGACCTACCTCCGACAATCCCTATAGAAACCTTATGCTGCGTTCACACCGGACGCGTCAAAAAAATTCTCGACGCGTTGCCTGACGCAGGATTCTGACGCGCGCCAAAAAAGGGTGTTCACACCGGACGAGACGAGACGCAGCGGGGGCGTGGCTTATCGCGCCCGCTTCTTCAGCCATATGAATCTTTTCCTTAACCAGACTGAGATGTCGTGTCTTCACTTGTCGCCCTGTGAGTCGCCCTGCTGCCCCTCTCTCTCCTTCTCTCTCCTTCTCTCTCCTTCTCTCTCCTTCTCTCTCCTTCTCTCTGGACTCTGCGGTCCTGACTTCCACGCCCCTCCGCCCCTCCGCCCATGTCCCCGCTCGTCTCCCGCGGAGTAAACACGGGTGGAGGAACGACAGGACCGCAGAGAGCTTCCACTTTTTACTTTTTCACTGCGCTACTCGCTGCTCTCTCTCTCTTCTCTCTATGGTTCGTGTCTCTCTCTCTCTCTCTTCTCTCTATGGTTCGTGTCTCTCTCTCTCTCTCTTCTCTCTATGGTTCGTGTCTCTCTCTCTCTCTCTTCTCTCTATGGTTCGTGTCTCTCTCTCTCTCTCTTCTCTCTATGGTTCGTGTCTCTCTCTCTCTCTCTTCTCTCTATGATTCGTCTCTCTCTCTCTCTCTTCTCTCTATGATTCGTGTCTCTCTCTCTTCTCTCTGATTCGTCTCTCTCTCTCTCTCTCTTCTCTCTATGGTTCGTCTCTCTCTCTCTCTCTCTTCTCTCTATGATTCGTGTCTCTCTCTCTCTCTATTCTCTCTCTCTCTCTATGATTCGTCTCTCTCTCTCTCTCTTCTCTCTATGATTCGTGTCTCTCTCTCTCTCTCTATGATTTGTGTCTCTCTCTCTCTCTCTCTCTCTCTCTTCTCTCTATGGTTCGTGTCTCTAGACTTTTCCTCCTCCGGAGGCAGATCTCCTCTACATGAAACACGTATGCCGGCGCTTGGTTCATAGTGAAGTAACACACAGCGAGAATAAAAGCAAACGCACACATTGTAAACGTATCAGGTCGTCCCACGGCTTCTCCCACCTCCTTCCACGCTTCATCTTTATCGCTACGGTTTCGGTAAGTAAAGAGTCGTGTCATAAAGTTCGGGGTGAACGCAGCATAAGGTTTCGGTAAGTAAAGAGTCGTGTCATAAAGTTCGGGGTGCCCACGAACGGCGACAAGAATCTTTTTCTTCACTTTCTAAACCGGCCGGCAGAACGATGACGAGCGGAGCTTCTCAACGCTGATTGGCTGACGCAACTATGACTCACGCGTTTCTGCTGCTCGAGTTCAGAAATTTCAACTCGCGCGTCGAGAAGCTGCGTCGGTTGACTCGGTTCGCTCTGTTCGCTCGTTTCGCCCCGCGACATTCGCTCTGTTCGTGCTGCTCAGACGCGCTGCTCGCTGGAAAAAAAACAGCGTCGCAGCTTTGACGCAGCTTTGCATTGACTTAACATGTCAACCAGACGCAGCCGGTGTGAACGTACCTTAAGCTTCATGTGTTGAAGCTGCATTCTCTCTCCTGACCACCAGGGGGCGACTCCTCCATAGGTTTTAAAGTTGCAGAATGAAACAGTTTTTCCTTTCCTTGTCTCCTCTCCTTCAGGTTAGGGGCAGCTCCAGCCAGGCCCGCGAGGCCCTCCGGCGCCACTTCTCGGAGCTGCAGGCGGCGGCGAGCCATCTGCTGTCGGACCGGTGCGACGCCCTGCTGGCCGAGGTGGACGCCATCGAGGCGGACAGCGTCAAACCGCTGGACGACTGCCAGAGCCTCATCGAGCACGGCGTGGGCCAGGCCGACGAGCTGCTGAGGGAAGGTGACGCCATGTTGTTGTAGCGCTCGTGAACACCTCGCCCTCCAGTGCTGCAGCTTTAATACTCAAACATGGCGTCCGTGTCTCCAGGGGAAGCGGCTCTGCGGTGCGGCCTCGGGGAGAAGGAGGAGAAACTGGGCAGCTTCACCAAGAAGGCCATGCACATCCAACTGGACAGGTGGGAACCACACCTGTTCCCTTCATGGTCGTATCTGTGAGGCAATAAAATAAGAAAACAAGTCTCCTCAAGACACGCCCCCCAAGACACTCCCCTCCAAGACACGCCCCCCAAGACACTCCCCTCCAAGACACGCCCCCCAAGACACTCCCCTCCAAGACACGCCCCCCAAGACACTCCCCTCCAAGACACGCCCCCCAAGACACTCCCCTCCAAGACACGCCCCCCAAGACACTCCCCTCCAAGACACGCCCCCAAGACACTCCTCTCCAAGACACGCCCCCAAGACACTCCCTCCAAGACACGCCCCCAAGACACTCCCTCCAAGACACGCCCCCAAGACACTCCCCTCCAAGACACGCCCCCAAGACACTCCCCTCCAAGACACGCCCCCCAAGACACTCCTCTCCAAGACACTCCCCCCGAAGACACACCCTCCCACTACACGCCCCTTCCCGACAAAGACACGCCCCTTCACGCCGCCTCCCGGTTGCGTCTGTGTGTTCCAGCCTGCCCGAGGTGCCGGCGCTGGTGGACGTGCCGTGTGTCTCCGCCCAGCTGGACGACTCCCTGCTGGGCCTCCTGAGGGAGCGGGTGTGGCGCCTCGGCTCCGTCTCTTCCCGCCCGCCGGTCCAGATCGAGGAGCTGCAGGAGAGGCCGGGCAGCATCCTGGTCCGCTGGTGTAAGGTCAGTGCGGAACGCCCCCCCCCCCCCCGCCGCGGCCGCCTTTGTTATTACCGCCGACGCTATTGTTATCATCGTCCCGCCAGGTGGACGAGGACTTCGCGGCGGCGGATTATCGGATGCAGCACCGGCGCTCCAGCGGCGGGAAGAGCCAGTACGAGGACACCTACATCGGTCGGGACTCCGACTTCCTGGTCCTCCACCTGGACCCGCACACGGACTACCTGTTCAGGGTCTGCGCCCGCGGGGAGGGGCGCACCGAGTGGAGCCCCTGGAGCGTCCCGCAGACCGGCTACACCACGCTGGCGCCGCACGGTGGGTGGAGACTCGGAGGGGGTGAGACTCGGAGGGGGTGAGACTCGGAGGGGGTGGGGGGGTGGAGACTCGTAGGTGCTGCATTCGCACCAAATCGGGCGTTTTCGTCGACGTCTGGTGCTCTTTAATCGGATGAAAGCACCCATCATATATATTAATGCCGAGAATATTTATATCTTATATATAAAAACTAATATTTACAATTATTATTATATTTATATATATGTATTTTATATATATATTATCCAAAACATTATTTTGTGTATATATAATTTATACATCTTTTCTTTTTTCGTCTATATATATTTATTTATATTTTTTATATTTAGAAAATATATACATATTATTTATATACATTATATATATTCAATATATTTTTATATATTTACTTTATACATATTGTATATTTCTTTTATATATATATATAATTTATATATATTTTATACCTATCTATGTATTTGTTATACAGATATATATTCTGTATATATTATATATATATTTTTATATATATATATATATATATATATATATATATATATTCATGTGACATTTCAGAGTGGCGTCCAGGTTCTGACGGCTACATCCTGAGCAGCAGGAGGAACATCGCTCTGCGCAGTGACTCCGCCCCCCCGCGCTGCCCCGTCCTCTACTCCAACGCACCCACCTACTTCTGTGGCCAGACGCTCACCTTCAAGTACGAGCGCCGCCCACCGCCACGCCCCCACAGAGGGCCCGGCTCACTGTGTGTGTGTGCGTGTGTGTGTATGTGTGTGTGTGTGTGTGCAGGATGTCGGCGGCCGGTCAGATGGATCGGAGGGACAGTCTCGGCGTGTGCGTGGACAACCGCAAAGGGGCGGAGTCTCTGCAGAGAGACCAGGCCGTCTGCATCTCCACCAACGGTACACCACGAGTCTGCAGAAAGGGGGGGGGGCATTGATCGTAGTATTGATGGTGGTATTGATCGTAGTATTGATCGTAGTATTGATGGTGGTATTGATCGTGTCATTGATCGTGTCCCTCCCAGGCGCCGTGTTCGTGAACGGGAAGGAGATGACCAACCAGCTGCCGGCGGTGGCGTTGGGCTCGTGCGTGACCTTTGACATGGAGCTGGTGAACCTGCTCCCGGTGGGCGGCGGCCTGAGTGACGGAGGCCACTTCAAGCTGAGGGTCACCATCGGCTCCGGCAGCCGGGAGGTGGTGTTCGATTGGCTGGTGGAGCAGGCGGTGGACTGCCTCTTCTTCGGCTGCTCCTTCGGCCACTCGGGCTGGAAGGTTCTGGTGTTTTGACGGAGCCTCCTCTTTATTTCATTTTTTAATCTGCTGGAGTTTTCCTCATCTGTTGTTTGTTTGTCGACTTTGGAAAGAATCCGTTCTCCCAGTATTCTTCAGTATTTGTCCGTGATCCACCGGATCTCCTTTTCGATAGTATTACTGCCTTCTTACGTTTTTTCTTCTTTTGTTTTATTTATTTCAATAACAGAAACAAAGGGGGCTCAAATTTACCAGAAAATAAAACGTGGATATTCTTTGACGTTATAGATTTGCTGGAAAGGTTTGTTTTATTTTATAACTACTAATATAGTTAATACATTTAGGACTTTTTGCATCGTTTGTTTAACAAAAAACACAATTGCTTTTTTTAATTTGTGCCTTTAATTTCTTAATATTTCCCCCTCCCAGGAGTCCGTAGGTTATTATGTATTTATGCTAAAGTTTGACTTATAATGGCCCCTTTCTATTACGTTTTTTAAACATAAATATTCACTCCTGAAACTTCGCAGCACTTTTAAAATCCAGGGAACTCCATAAATGTGAGGAGGAAACGGGATTGTTCCCAGAGACTCTCTGCTTTTCACTTTTTATCTTTTAGTTCAAAGACAAACAATCCGCTGCTCCCTGTTTCTGTTGGTTCACCCGTCACTGAAGGTCAACGCGGCCGCTGCTCTCTTCGTAACCTTTTAAAGGGACAGTACGCCCATGAAACGCAAACCGGCCGGAGGAGATTTAAAGGGACAGTACGCCCATGAAACGCGAACCGGCCGGAGGAGATTTAAAGGGACAGTACGCCCATGAAACGCAAACCGGCCGGAGGAGATTTAAAGGGACAGTACGCCCATGAAACGCAAACCGGCCGGAGGAGATTTAAAGGGACAGTACGCCCATGAAATGCGAACTGGCCGGAGGAGATTTAAAGAGACAGTACGCATCTGTGTATTACGAGAGTCCGCTGGATGTGAAGAGGTCGTTTCGCTCGCTCACAGACAGCTGACTCGTCTGAGCCAATCAGAAAGCTTGAGGAATGTTGTGAGTTCCTTTAGGTTTTTAAAAGCAGCGCTTCCTTCAGTTCTTTTAAATCTTAAATCTGCCGTTGTCATAACGACGTGCTCGTGGATTTCTTAACGTTCCGATCTTCTTGAGGCGACGATGAAATAAAACGACGTTCAGGACGAGTCGTGTAATCATCTTCATATATCCATTGAGATGAAATCTGTCCCGAGCTCCAGGATTTATTCTTTGCCATTTTCTCTCCATCAAAACAACAACAAGAGGCTTTGTTGACGTTGTGGGCAGCGGTGCATCATGGGAGTCGTCTTCATCCTTACGCTTTCTTTAAAAACTAAAAACTAAATTCCTGAGTTAAATAAAGTGTTCTTTCTGCCTCTAAAATATAAACCTGCTCTTTAGACTTTGAGCTCAACTTTTCAAGCCGAAGACGTGAACTTTACTTTTTCTTTTTAAACATCGGAGCTGTTGATGAACATTTATCTGGAGGAGGAGTTACAACGGGAGAGTTTACAGAGTTGAATTATCAAGAGGCTTGATTTGAGAACGGTTCACACGGTTTGGGTTAAAGTTCTTCTTTTGGATTTTAAGCTCATTTTGTGGAATGTTTTAACTGTTAAAAACTGAAACGAGAAGCTCAGTTTATATGTTCTTAACGTTGAGGAATCCCAGTTATACGGGGGAAAGTACGAAATGACAGTCTTCAAACGTCTCACTATGTTAATCCACGTCTGAGCCGAGGCTAACGTTCCCCCCCGTTTCCAGTGTTTGTGCTAAGCTAACTGCGATGAAGCGTGATGTATTATTATTTGTTGTTATTTTGGGGACGTTTCTCATGAATGTATTTCCTCTCGGAGACGGTTCGGGACCAGCGCCCCCTGCTGGTCAAACCGCTGCTGTCGGGATGTCGTGTTCAATAAAGGTCAAAGATGTTGAGACAGGAAGTGGAGTTCTCCCTTTCCAATGTAAAGGCACCGTTTAGTGAATATCTGGGTTTATTAGAAGTATTCAGATCAGTGAAAGTACCACACTGATGTACTAGTACTGCATTCAGTAGGAAGTATCAAAATGTACTTAAAGTAAGATATGAAAGCTGATGGTTCTGGATCCACATATAAATATATAAACTTCATCCACAAAAGTAGTAGAAGTACACAATGTACCTCTGAGATGTAAACATAGATACAGTTTATTGTCAACAAACGTTGGTGACTCGTTTGACTGAGCGGGTCGGGGTGGCCCTGAACGCCTCATCTCTACTACAACAACAACAACAACAAGTTTAATAATGCAGATACAATTTAGGAGAAAACACATGTTAGGATAGAACAAAATAAAAGCTCCTGGTTTCTGACATCTTCTGATTAAAGTTAACAAAATAAAAGCTCCTGGTTTCTGCTCCACGAGGCTTTGGCTGATGAAATATACAAGTCTGACCTTCGGTTCCATTTGGTCCTCAGATAACCGACGCTTCTCAAATCAACATTTGATAGACACTCATATGGCGCAATTTTAGGGAGATTATTTACTTCATTAAAAAATAAGCTTCACAATTGTATATATTTGCTGCTTTAACCCTTTAATTGTTTTAAATATTGTATTACTCATATTTGGGTGTTGTTGTTATGGGTTTTGGGTGTTTGTTGTTTACCATATTTATCAGTTTTTTTTATATTTTAATTTGTATTGTTTAAAAAACAACCTTTCATATCCCAAAAGACATTTTATCCGTTTTACCACCAAATTAAATGTGTCTGGAGCCACAAAAGATATTTGATATCACAGCTTGTGAAGTTCTATATATATTATATATAATATAAATACATATATATATTTATATTATATAACATGGCTGATGACAGTGGACGTGGCTTGTGGAGGATTCCCAGCCCAAGAGGCCCAAGAGGAAAACAGCTTCCGGTTGGCTGGCATGAGAGGACACCAGTGACTCGGCCAATCGCTGCTGACCGCCAACTGGACTTCTCCCGCTGACCTCCGGCCCGGAGCGCCGTGACCTGGGGACGCCGCCGTGACCTGGGAGAGGTCGCAGCGGCCTCGGGTACGTTACGCAACGAGGGGTTCAGGGACCCGCGTACAAAAGCCTCCCGAGAGCCGGCCTCCTGCAGCAGAAGCACCATCGCAGCTGCACGGTACGTACCGCCAGCCCCCTGGGTCCATTGTTCTGGTTCTATTGTTCTGGGTCCATTATTCTGGGTCCATTATTCTGGTTCTATTGTTCTGGGTCCATTGTTCTGGTTCTATTGTTCTGGGTCCATTATTCTGGGTCCATTATTCTGGTTCTATTGTTCTGGGTCCATTGCTCTGGTTCTATTAGTCTGGGTCTATTGTTCTGTTTCTATTGTTCTGGTTCTATCGTTCTGTTTCTACGTGTTCTGTTTCTACGTGTTCTGTTTCTACGTGTTCTGTTTCTATCCATTCTGGTTCTATCGTTCTATTTCTATCGTTCTGGTTCTATCGTTCTGGTTCTATCATTCTGTTTCTATCATTCTGGTTCTAATGTTCTAGTTCTATGGTTCTGTTTCTATCGTTGTGGTTCTAATGTTCTGGTTCTATGGTTTTCTCTCTCCAGGTTTCTTCAGGCACAATGAGACTTTCCTGCGTCCTCGTCGTCGTGGCCACGCTGGTTGGCGGTAAGCCTAAACATTTAATTTCCACATCTTCTTGTGTTTCATGAGAGTAAACTGAATATATTTGTTTTTTTGTACTTTTCTTGACAAACAATGAAAACGTTGAATCACAAGTGAAGATGATGTTGACCTCCTGACCCTGTGACGCCGCAGCGCCCCCCGGTGGCCGTCCTCTCTGAGCCGCGGGGGTCTGTCGGGTCTGTCGGTGTCTGTCGGTGTCTGACCCGCCGTGCGCCCGTCTGCCTCAGCCTCCTCGGCGGCCCTGAGGAGCCTGGTGTTCCCCCAGGAGACCAGCACCAGCTACGTGGAGATGGTCCCCCTGAAGCCGCTGGCCCTCAAGGCCTTCACGCTCTGCATGCGCGTGGCCACGGAGCTGAAGGGCGAGCGCGAGGTCATCCTGTTCGCCTACCGCACGCACGACTTCGACGAGCTCAACGTGTGGCGCGAGCTGGACGGCAGGTCAGCTTCACTTCCTGTTAGCGCCTACCACTTCCTGTTAGCACATACCACTTCCTGTTAGCGCCTACCACTTCCTGTTAGCACATACAACTTCCTGTTAGCGCATACCACTTCCTGTTAGCGCGTACCACTTCATGTTAGCATGTACCACTTCCTGTTAGCACGTACCACATCCTGTAAGCACATATCACTTCCTGTTAGCGCTTAGCACTTCCTGTTAGCGAGTACCACTTCATGTTAGCGTGTACCAGTTCCAGTTAGCGCGTACCACTTCCTGTTAGCATGTACTACTTCCTGTTAGCACATACCACGTCCTGTTAGCACATACCACTTCCTGTTAGCACATACCACTTCCTGTTAGCACGTACCACATCCTGTAAGCACATATCACTTCCTGTTAGCGCTTACCACTTCCTGTTAGCGAGTACCACTTCATGTTAGCGTGTACCAGTTCCAGTTAGCGCGTACCACTTCCTGTTAGCATGTACTACTTCCTGTTAGCACATACCACTTCCTGTTAGCACATACCACTTCCTGTTAGCACATACCACTTCCTGTTAGCGCATACCACTTCCTGATAGCATGTACCACTTCCTGTTAGCGCGTACCACTTCCGGTTAGCATGTACCACCTCCTGTTAGCGTGTACCACTTCCTGATAGCACATACCACTTCCTGTTAGCGTGTACCACTTGAGTACTTGCCGTGAGCTAACCCCCCCCCCCCCCCGCTCCGTGTCTCAGGCTGTCCTTCTACATGAGCGGCGAGGGCGTGTTCTTCGAGCTTCCCCAGCTCGGCGCCCTGGAGACCCACGTGTGCCTCAGCTGGGACTCCATCTCCGGCGCCGCCACCTTCTTCCTGGACGGCAAGAAGAGCCTGACCAAGATCTACCGCAAGAACCACATGGTGCGTGCCGGCGGAAAAATCATCATCGGACAGGACCCCGACAACTACGTGGGGAACTTCGACGCCAAGCAGAGCCTCGTGGGCGAGATCAGCGACATCAACATGTGGGACTTCGTCCTCCCCGAGAAGACGGTCCGGGACCTGTTCGTCGGCAAGAGGGTGGTGCGAGGGGACGTGTTGGACTGGGAGAGCGCCGAGCTCAAGATGCACGGCAATGTCCAGGTCATGGAGAACGTCATGTAGACCAACACACACACACACACACGTGTGACACGCCGGATTAAAGACGTGATATGAAGCTCTGCACATGCACCTGTTACAATAAAGAAACATGTATGAGGACAATGTTGTGTCAAAGAGTACGTTATTCATGTGTTAAATCTGCGTTATCTCTCCTGACCACCAGGGGGCTCCTCTAGAAGTCTATGCTTCATGTGTTAAAGCTGCATTCTCTCTCCTGACCACCAGGGGGCGACTCCTCTACATCTATGCTTCAGGTTCATATTTTATACAGTTAAGGGTTTACGCCTACAGTGATCAGCTTTTTTTTAAAGACTTTTTCAAAATGATATTCTATTTGTGAGATGTTGACTCAATAAAATACAAAAAGATGACATTATTTTTCAAACATAAGTGTTTTGACTGCATGGTTTCTGCATGTTTTTACTAACTTTCATTCAAATCTGTCCACTTTTGTTATAAGTGTAAAGAAAATATAATATAATAGTGCAGCCACCCCTAAAATTTGTATTTAAGAAAGAAGAAAAAAAATGTTTAATGTAATGCAGAAAACATTGTGGTCTAATTATTTTATAAGGACTATCTTATTATTGAATTTTATTTTAACAGTCAAATAGCAGAGGTTTTAGCTTATATTAGAGGAGAGAAGTTGCATTCAGCCTGTTTTAAAAAAACAGTTTTTTGAGGCGTAATAATAAATAAAAAACGATTTGATACTAAATGATATAGTACAACCGGTCCGTGTGTGATTGAATCTGTACGTTTAGGTACAGCCCCCAATAAAATGTGTGACCTGGGCGTCACAGCTTACAGGCACGGACGGGGTTCGAACCCGCGATCTTCGGTTTACGAAACCGACGCCTTACCACTTGGCCACCGCGCCTGGCGGTGTGAAAGCGTCGCGTGGAGCCTTTAAAAAGCATCAGCGGCCGAAGTGTGTCGGCTCTCCGGACGCCAGTGCAGTAACGCACTACTTTGACTCTCTTCGCGGGAAATGAGCGAATCTCACTTTCACAAACAAATAAAACAGATTTTTAAAATATTACAAAACAAAAAACTTGAAAATAAATAAAAGGAGTGCAGATTTTTTTAAATATATCTATATATATTTTTTTTAATCGTCTACATCGCAATACAAAACAAAAAAACACCGTTATGCGTTTATTTATTACGATTTTGAAAATAAATGAAAGGAGTGCAGCTGGGCGTTCACGTCACGAGACGGGAATCTCACAAACCCGGAAGTACCCGACACGAACAGCACCCCGACAGCCACAATGAAAAGACGTCTCTCGCGCAAGTAAGGAATGTGATATGTATTAGAAATCAGTGCGCGTGCGGCGTGAACGCGCCTGTTCGTCAGCTCGCGCGCTAGCTCAACGACGCAGCTGTTATTGTATTGTATGCGTCCTTAATATGTTATTTTATGCGTATTTAATGTGTTATTGTATGCATATTTAATGTGTTATTTTACTCGTATTTAATGTGTTATTATATGCGTATTTAATGTGTTATTTTACTCGTATTTAATGTGTTATTATATGCGTATTTAATGTGTTATCTTATTTGCATATTAATCTACTGATAGTATTCAACGTATCGATGGTTACACAGTTACAGCGTGTGTTATTGGTGACTTATTTCTAATTTAAATAAATAAATAAACAAATATAATGATAATAATTCTGACACAGAGCATATCCAATACTATCAGATTGTAAAGTTTAAACTGTATGTGCCCTGAAGTCTTAATTACTTCATTTGTATGTGTTTTTGCCCTCTTAAAATAAGTATCATCCAGCCCTCAGCCCACTGCAGTAAAAAATAGGTAAACAAAGCAACAACAACAACAACAACAACAACAACAACAACAACAGCAACAACATGTAAAAGCCCATTTATTGTGACTTCTCAACTGAAACGTGATTAAGTTATTCTTGTTCTCCATTGGAGCAGCTTGTTGACACTGTGTTGTGCTCCAGTCTTTGAAGGAGTCTGACCCCCCCCCCCCCCCCCCCTCCCCACGCACACACACACCATGCCGCTGGTGTTGGACGCCGTGTGGGCGCTGTGGAGCATCGGCGCTGGCGTCTACGACTACTTCCACACCAGCGCCATGGAGCAGCGGATCCACGCGCTGGAGAACGTGCTCTCCATCCACCAGTTTGTGATCGCCGGCCTGTCGACGGGCCTCGTGCTGCTGGTCACCTACGTCCTGTGGAGGAGACACTGAAGACCCTCGGGACCTCCTCCACCCAGGAGCTTCTCCACCCAGGGGCTCCTCCTTCTCCAGAGGAGACACTCTGGACCATGACGTCCCAAGATGCGGTGGGGAGCCCGATGGGGCACGAGGACTCTGAGGACCCGGTCCGGTGCTCTGTTGGCTTCTGGACTGTGTGGGTCGGTTCTCTCCGTACGTCCAACACAAAACACTTCGAGGTCTCTGAGAAGAAGGAGACATCTCGTCCTCTTCCTGGTTCCTTACTGACCGATGCTGTACTAACGTGTGTCGGGTCATCCACCGCCGACTCTGAGACGATCGTCTCGTTCTCTGGAGACTTGTTGTCTCCACCTGGAGGTAACAGAGGTCACATGACCCACGTGGAAACACAGAAGAAATGTAGACGCATCTCCAGCTTTAACTAAACATAACTAAGTTTACCAATTACTTAAAGAAAAGAAAAAGTCAAGTGCTATTTTTTATTAATTTATAATGAAGTAATTTCCTCCCTAATAGAGTTCAACATCCTGAAAACATGTTTTTCCTTTTTTTAAGTCGGGTGCACATCATCTCACAGACAGAGAGAGAGAGAGAAGGGAGGGGGGGAGAGATTATTTCAGGTGAAAGAAGCACTCTTTGGAAGTTTAATTTAATTCATCCTTCCTTGTGATTTAGTTTATTTTTCAGGGTGAGGTGATGGAGTTTAATGGTGTGTGTGTGTGCGTGTATGTATGTGTGTGTGTATGTATGTGTGTGCGTGTGTGTGTGTGTTTGTGTGTGTGATTTTTTTTTTTTGCTGTTCTATTGCTCTGATGAACCATGATGGCTTCTGTTAATTAAAGGGAATATGTTTGATATACAGTGTGTGTGTGTCAGTTTTGTGGAAATAAATAATTCATTTGTTTTACTTTAATATATTTTACATTAAATATGATGGAGATCAGTTTAAAACATGAGAAGGAGAAAAACAAAGTAGAACATGAGAGAAAACTACAGGAACATGATATACATTCATAATTTATTCTGGTGCAATGGTTATATTTATTCTCGTACCTTTTTGCATTTATTTTATTTATTTAAATGTATTTGAATGCAATAATTATGTTTATTCTAGTAGCATTATTACATTTATTTTAGTTAAATAAATACATTTACTTTACTGCAATAAAAACAACTATTTTAATACAATTAATAGTCTTATTTGTGTATTTTACACATTGTATTCATTTATTTGTCTCATGATTTAACAACACGTGGGAGGTGTTTGTTTTACATTGTTGTTGTGCCGTTTCTCTCTCTCTGTCTTTTAGAGTGCACTGATCTGGGAATCCGAGCTCCTCGTGCAGTTGCATCAGAAGACTTCCCTCCCCAAAAGTCTGCACAATATTCCTCACACATTGGCATTTCCACATCAAAATCCAAAAGCCCTCACGGACTCAGTTGCTGCTGAGAGGAAATACACATCAGCAGTAAGATATGAGCTATTATGGTCTCACTGCTTCAGGGTCAGTTTTAGACCTCATCCTGAACCGCATTGGGAGAGATTAGCACCATGTGGCCTCTTTGAACCAGTTCTGAGATCTCAACTGGAACATTTTAATGTGTTATACATTTATATTTCAATATTACAGTGGAGAAAAACAGATTATGGAATGAAACGTGAAATTGAATGATATAGAAATTTTCTCTTTTGTTCATTTGTAATTTCAGCGGTTTGAGTTTTTAAATCAAGAGATGTGATGACTTGTGCTGGATAAATAGCAACAAAGGAATAACATTTCATTATTAAAGATATACATCTTTATCTTTAATACGTTATTTTTCCTGAACAATGTATTCTGCTTTTTAAAAAGTTTTATTTTTTATTTTTTCATTAACAACTTTACTTCACTTGAGTCATAAAGGTACATGTGTTTATTTTTAATAGAAGTTCGGGTCTGCCCTTATTTAGACCTGGCTCGCCTTTCTGCGGGCGGCAAACCTGCCTCTGTCTAGACTGGACCAATATTCCCACCAATGAAAGCTCTGAATTTCACAAACAAGCACCGTGATTGGCTGGAGCTGTTGGAAGGCGGGATCTTTCAACGCATTAGAAGCCTCAACGTTCATTCCACAAGCTGGTGAAGTTAGGGCAAAAAAGCCGGTACTCGAGTGGAATTTATCTTCAAAATAAAAACATCTGCTCGATCGAGATTACTCTTTTAGATCATTTATGTTTGATATAGTTAGTAATTACATTGAGATATATTTTTAGTATGGATAAAAGCATATGTGTTACACGAAATCTAAATACAACATTTGTTTAACTATCTCTATTTTATTTATTTTTTTTATTTTGAAAATACTAGACCGGATAACAGCCCGGCTTGTTCAGTGCTTGCTCTCCGGTACCGCCGACCCAACTCACCAACGGGCGCTATGCGAGATGTAACGCGGATTTTTTGGGTGAAATTATGGCATCGAACCCGCTGAAACGGTGCGGCACCGCCGCGTTTAATCGACCATCGCGTAGCAACGGCCTGCGAGGTATCGACCAGTTAAGCCGAGCGCGCGCCAGACAATGCTATCCAGTTAGCTCGGGAGTTAGCTGCTAACTGGCTACGGAAGTTAGCCGCGTCAGCTCGCAGGAGGCTGATTGAGTCGTTCCGCGCATTTGAAGCTGTTCTCCGACCTCTGTCGCCGTTTAACCGGCAGATAAAACGGGAACATTGGATCTGCCAGAGTCTGCCGCTTCACTCATGTCACATAGAAAATACTTAAACTTCAATAATTCGCGTTTAGAATGGAGACTTGTCTGTTTTTTTCTGCAAACAGCGCTCTTTTGTTTTGACAAAGGAACCTGAGTTTCCTTATTTTTTCTATTTTTTTTGTTTTTGTTGGGACAAATACTTTTGTGTCCCTGGGTTGTTGTTGCTTTTTGCACAATGGCTCCACAGAAGCAGGGCTCCTCGGGGGGAAGCCAGTCGGCGGGTTTTGGTTCTGGAGGTAAAGCCAACGGGTTATACCAGTCCTCCTCCTCCTCCACCTCCTCCTCCTCTTCCTCCTCTGCGATGGCTGCAGCCAAGAAGCCCAACATGCAACTCATTCAAGCCGACCACGAGTTGTTCCTGCAGGCCTTCGAGAGTGAGTCCGCCGCCGTCCCGTGGAGCTCGCGGCTCACAGGAAGTTCCGCACCAGCTGCAGTAGAACCACTTAAAACACCTAAAATACTCTCTTCAAGTGGGGAAGGCTGGCACTCCACAGTAGAAGTACACGGCATGCATGTCTGCATATGCAAGAAGTATTATACTTAAATGCAAGCTTTGACCGGTCAGTCAAATGCTCCATGTTAGTGTTTATTATTATTATGTTTTAGCTTTCTGGAGTTTTACTGATGCATTTTACTGCTGTAGATGTTTAAGCTGATATTATAATTATTACTTAGAGCTATCAGAGTTATGAGTTCTCACAGCACAGGGACAGGACGTAGAAACAGCTGTCACCGGAAACGCAACGGAAGTTGTTAAACAAATGAGATGAGATTTGCACTAAAAAGTACACGTGTACTTCTGAGATGTACACTAAAAAGTACACGTACCTCTGAGATGTACACTAAAAAGTACACATGTACCTCGGATGTAAAAAGTACACATGCACCTCTGAGATGAGGTAGAGTTAAAAAAGTACTTTATGAACCTCTGATATGTAGTAAGAAGGTAGTTCTGAGATGTAGTGGATTAGATGTATAAAGTGGCATGAAATGAAAAGTAGAAGTACCATGACGGTGTACTTAAGTACTTGAGTAGATGTACTTTGTTACATGTTGTCTGACACACATTGCTGCCACTGGATATGTTTTGGTTCATCTATAAATTCATTGTTCATCAATTCTCTTGTTAATAAGAAGAGAAGAAGACAAAGCGACTCGGACTGTGGCAACGAAATGAGAAAGAAACTCCAACATGGAGCTGAGGGCCGGTCTGAGGGCCGGTCTGAGGGCCGGTCTGAGGGCCGGTCTGAGGGCCGGTCTGAGGGCCGGTCTGAGGGCCGGTCTGAGGGCCGGTGAGGGCCGGCGTGAGGGCCGGTCTGAGGGCCGGTCTGAGGGCCGGTCTGAGGGCCGGTCTGAGGGCCGGTCTGAGGGCCGGCGTGAGGGCCGGTCTGAGGGCCGGCGTGAGGGCCGGCGTGAGGGCCGGCGTGAGGGCCGGCGTGAGGGCCGGCGTGAGGGCCGGCGTGAGGGCCGGTCTGACGGCCGGTCTGAGGGCCGGTCTGACGGCCGGTCTGACGGCCGGTCTGAGGGCCGGCGTGAGGGCCGGCGTGAGGGCCGGCCTGACGGCCGGTCTGACGGCCGGTCTGAGGGCCGGTCTGAGGGTCTGAGGGCCGGCGTGAGGGCCGGCGTGAGGGCCGGCGTGAGGGCCGGTCTGAGGGACGGCGTGAGGGCCGGTCTGAGGGCCGGCGTGAGGGCCGGTCTGAGGGACGGCGTGAGGGCCGGTCTGAGGGACGGCGTGAGGGCCGGCGTGAGGGCCGGTCTGAGGGCCGGCGTGAGGCGGCTGAGGCAGCGTGAGGCCTGAGGCAGCGTGAGGGCCGGTCTGAGGGCCGGCGTGAGGGCCGGTCTGAGGGCCGGCGTGAGGGCCGGTCTGAGGGCCGGCGTGAGGGCCGGTCTGAGGGCCGGCGTGAGGGACGGCGTGAGGGACGGCGTGAGGGCCGGTCCCTTCACTAAAGGAGTCAGTCGGCTCTGAGTGCCCTGAGCCCGTCCGGCTCTGTGGTCCGGCTTGATGCTTGTTGAACATATAAACCCCACAGAAAGCAGAGTAACGGATCCTCTGATGTATTTGTCTGCAGAACCGACCCAGATCTACCGGTTCCTCCGCACCAGGAACCTGATCGCCGTGAGTCTGCCTCCTGCACAAAGCGAGAGCGGCCGACTCCGTCCTCCAAGAGGAGGGGAGGCCCCCCCGTGGCCGCGGGCGCGTCTTCTAACGCCGGCCTCCTCTTCTTCTTCTTCTTCTTCTTCTTCTTCTTCTTGTTTCAGCCGATATTCCTGCACAGGACTCTCACCTACATGTCCCACCGGAACTCCAGGAGCAACGTCAGGAGGTAAAGGCCGCCGAGAGAGGCGCTCCACGCCGCCGTTAGCTAGGCAGACGGAAGACACAACGAGTTGAACCGCGATGATGTCACGTGGTCACCGCGGCGACGGCTCTGTGGTCGACGCGGCGACAGAAAGACACCTGATGGTCAAACTGTGAAACCTCCGTATTCAAGAGGTTCTAAACTGGTTCAAGTTTCAGTGAGTCAACATGAACACGGCGACGTTCTGACGGAATGAAAATAATTAATGATTCGTTTAGTTTGAAGTTCAATGAAAACATTTATTTTATGGACAAAAAGTGAAATTAATTCCAGATATTTGATCCCTCATCAGACTGGTTCTCTCTCTCTCTCTCTCTCTCTCTCTCACTTCCCCTCTGTCTCTCTCTCCCTTTTCTCTCTCTCTCTCTCTCCCCCCTCTCTCTCTCCACCTCTCTCCCCTCTCCTCTGTCTTTCTCTCCCCCTCTCTCTCCTTCCTCTCTCCCTCTCCTTATCTCTCCCCTATCCACCCCCCCCTCTCTCTCTCTGTGTTGGTTGGTATTAAAGATGGCCGCCGTTAGCAGAAGGTGTGTTGTGCCCGATTTGGAGCCTCTGAACTCTGTGCCGTCAGAACGACGTTCTCTCCGGGGAAGTCCGGATGTTTCCCTGAAAGCCAATTAAAGTCAAAGAATCCCCGCTGCAGCGTGCCGGCGCTGCAGGGGGGAGGCGGCGGCAGAGTCGAGCCCGTGTTTGGGATTCAGGGCGGGGGGGGGGGGCACGAAGCCCCCCAGCTGGTCTGGGTTACTGCGGCTCATTAGACGTTCAGGTTGACGTCGAGGCGGAAGCGAGAATTATGTGAGGCCTCCGAACCCGGTGAGCGCCAGGGGGGCGTCTCCAGCTCTGACCTCCAGCAGCAGACGGAGCGGAGTCCAATATTATAACATAATAATAATAAACACAACGTTTAGCTTCCCCCCACATGATATCGATTAAACACCCAGGTGTGTGTGTGTGTGTCTGCAGTCGCTATGGATACAGAGGAAGACGAGAGTTCGTCGTTTCATAAACTTTAGTTGTGTGAAGTTAAAAGACAGAAATGAACACATGCTGCAGGTGGAAGGAAACCGACAGACGCTTCCTTTGGTCGGTGCAGAGTGAAGAGAGACTTTGATCTGAGAGATGAATCCATCAGATCTGTGGTTGTGACTGGAGGTCAGTGTTGTTGTTGTTGTTGTTAACTTGCTGTTTGTCTACATGTGCAGGAAAAGCTCCAAGGTTGACAATCTGTTGTTCAAAGTGGAAAAGATGCGAGGCGAACAGGAGACTCACAGGTAAACAACAACTGTGTGTCTCCGGAAGCTTTAACAAGCCCAAATATATATATATATATATATATATATATATATATATATATATATATATATATGAAATGTTAATTTGTTGTTCATTTGTTATTTTTTTCATTCTTCATCTTATTTAATTTTTTAATTATTTATTTATATTTTTCATTTCATTTTTTTATTATTTATTTTCTTCAATTGAAATTTGTTGTTTGTCTCGTGGACATTTGACGACATATACATATAAATATAAATATAAATCCTGTGCTCTGTGTTCACAGCTTGGCCTCCAACCTGCAGCTCACCTTCACGGGCTTCTTTCATAAAGCTGGTAAGTTTCATCTTTCATTTATATTTATACTGCAGAATATCACAAGTTGTATATTAATTCATATTATTATGAATAAAGCTGCTGTAAATAAAACAAACAGCCAAACCTCCGTGGCCCGGTGTACGTCAGTGGGATTCAGCCCAGAGGTCAGGAAAGGTCTTCCTGCGCTGATTCTCACAGGAAGTGTGTGTGTGTGTGTGTGTGTGTGTGTGTATGTGTCTTTGTGTGTGTGTGTGTGTGTGTGTGTATGTGTCTTTGTGTGTGTCCTTGTGTGTGTCCTTAGGGAAGCCGTCTCAGGACAGTGAGAACGAGCAGAACTCTGTGTCCCTGGAGGTGCTGCTGGTGAAAGTCTGCCACAAGAAGAGGAAGGTGTGTGTGTGTGTGTGTGTGTGTGTGTGTGTGTGTGTGTGTGTGTGTGTGTGTGTGTGTGTGTGTGTGTGTGTGTGTGTGTGTGTGTGTGTGTGTGTGTGTGTGTGTGTGTGTGTGTGTGTGTGTGTGTGTGTGTGTGTGTGTGTGTGTGTGTGTGTGTGTGTGTGTGTGTGTGTGTGTGTCCTGAGCCGTCTCCTCCCCCCCGCTGCAGGACGTCAGCTGTCCCGTGAAGCAGGTCCCCACGGGGAAGAAGCAGGTCCCCCTGAACCCGGACCCGGGGGCGGGGCTCCAGGCCAAGCCGGGCTCCTTCCCCTCGCTGCTGGTCCCCAGCGGCGAGTTCGAGCCCAGCAACTCCCACATGGTCAAGTCCTACTCGCTGCTGTTCAGGGTGTCGCGGCCCGGAGGCCCGCGGGCGCAGATCAACGGCCTGGTCAACGGGGAGAACCACCACGGCAGAGGTGTGTCCACCAGCCTGTAGCCCCGCCCCTAAAGCATCCCTCTGCACGACCGCCGTGTCCTAAATGATGACATCATGCCGTAGAGAAGAAGACTAGAGACTGAGACGTGAACTCATGTTTACATGTTTACTGAGGGAACACATCAAGACAAGTAGAGTCACTAGATAGACTTCTATACAACCAGAGGAGCCCCCTGGTGGTCAGGAGAGAGAATGCAGCTCCAACACATGAAACATAGACTTCTATACAACCAGAGGAGCCCCCCGGTGGTCAGGAGAGAGAATGCACCTCCAACACATGAAACATAGACTTCTATACAACCAGAGGAGCCCCCGGTGGTCAGGAGAGAGAATGCAGCTCCAACACATGAAACATAGACTTCTATACAACCAGAGGAGCCCCCCGGTGGTCAGGAGAGAGAATGCAGCTCCAACACATGAAACATAGACTTCTATACAACCAGAGGAGCCCCCCGGTGGTCAGGAGAGAGAAGAATGCAGCGTTAACACATGAAGCAGAGATACATCTAGGAAACACCTGTAAAATGTAAACGGGGGTTGATGTCTCCGATGTGTCTCAGATTTCACAGAGGAAGTGGTGAACAGGAAGAGGAGGAGCTCCAGTCTCAGGGAGGAGGGGGAAACCACGTTTGTGGCTCAGATGACGGTCTTCGACAAAAACAGGTGAGGCGCAAAACCACCGACTGAGCGACGCCTTTGATCTGAGCTCGAGTAGTGACGGTGTGTGTCTGTGTGTGCGTGTATGTGTGTGTGTGTGCGTGTAGACGTCTGCAGCTGCTGGATGGAGAGTATGAGGTGTCCATGCAGGAGATGGAGGAGTGTCCGGTCACCAAGAAGAGGGCGACGTGGGAGACCATCCTGGACGGGAAGGTGTGACATCATCACTTTGTTGTTATTATTATTAAGGGGACTTATTTTAGCTACAGGAGCATTTACGCAGACAGGGAAATCAATGAAATATAAAAATGCACAATAAAAAAATAAAGTAATAATATTAAATGAACTAACGGAGGTTTTCATGGCTTTTATTATTTAAAGTGTTGCCTCTTTTATGTTGGTATCTCTTTGTTGTTTTTCTTTTTTTCTCTGTTTTTAGTAATGAACTTGATCTCTAGAGAGTAAATAACGATTAGTAATTGATACAGGATGTTATTATGTTATATCGGGGGTCTTAGGGTCATGGAAAACATGAATAGAGTCCTTGATGTTAACAACGGTTAATTCCAGGCCTGGAAAAGTCCTGGAAGAAAATTAAATCCCAAAAGTTATTGAAAAGTTCTTGGAACTTGTCATATTCATTTAAACTGTTTGATTAAAAGAATGAACATTTATACACATATATATTCTTTTAATCAAACTATTGTCTCTCATTTAAGGTATGCATACTTATAAATATATATATATATATATATATAAATACTTTTATATATATGGAGAGAGAGAGAGAGAAATATTCATATATATATAAATATATATTTATATTGATATATACTAATACTTATATATATAAATACATATTTATAAAATAAATGGCGTGATTCCCCAGAATGTAGGTGGTGTACATGTGTCCTGACGTGCTGTAGGTCCGTTGGTCTCCATGTGTCTGCGCCCTGGCTGCAGCGTGTTGTTCCGTGTGAAACTCAAATAGTTTCTCGCCCTCCTCTCCAGCGCCTGCCGCCCTTTGAGAGTTTCTCTCAGGGTCCCACCCTGCAGTTCACGCTGCGCTGGACCAGCGACGCCTCCGACCGCTCCACGGCGCCCGTGGCCAAACCGCTGGCCACCCGCAACTCTGAGACCAACCAGGACCCGCGGCCCAGCACCCTGAGGGCCACACACACCCTGGGTGAGGACACACACACACACACACACACACACACACACACAGAGCACGTGACTGACTTCTCCTCCTGTGCTGCAGCCGTTAAAGAATCCATCAACGCCGACGTGCAGAGCAGGAGAGAACTGGTCTCCAACGAGCCGCGACTCAAGCTGCGCATCTTCTACCAGGTGGGAGGAGCTGTGTGTGTGTGTGTGTCACTGTGTGTGTGTGTCACTGTGTGTGTGTGTCACTGTGTGTGTGTGTCACTGTGTGTGTGTGTCACTGTGTGTGTGTCTCACTGTGTGTGTGTCTCACTGTGTGTGTGTCACTGTGTGTGTGTGTCACTGTGTGTGTGTGTCACTGTGTGTGTGTCTCACTGTGTGTGTGTCTCACTGTGTGTGTGTCACTGTGTGTGTGTGTCACTGTGTGTGTGTGTCTCTGTCACTGTGTGTGTGTGTCACTGTGTGTGTGTCTCACTGTGTGTGTGTCTCACTGTGTGTGTGTGTCTCACTGTGTGTGTGTCTCACTGTGTGTGTGTCTCACTGTGTGTGTGTGTCACTGTGTGTGTGTGTCACTGTGTGTGTGTCTCACTGTGTGTGTGTGTCTCTGTCACTGTGTGTGTGTCTCACTGTGTGTGTGTCTCACTGTGTGTTAGTCTCACTGTGTGTGTGTGTGTCTCACTGTGTGTGTGTCTCACTGTGTGTGTGTGTGTGTCTCACTGTGTGTGTGTGTCTCACTGTGTGTGTCTCACTGTGTGTTAGTCTCACTGTGTGTGTGTGTGTGTCTCACTGTGTGTGTGTGTCTCACTGTGTGTGTCTCACTGTGTGTGTGTGTCTCACTGTGTGTGTCTCACTGTGTGTGTGTGTCTCACTGTGTGTGTCTCACTGTGTGTGTGTGTCTCACTGTGTGTGTCTCACTGTGTGTGTGTGTCTCACTGTGTGTGTCTCACTGTGTGTAGTTCCAGTACAACAGCAACACGCGGCAGCAGACGGAGGCCAGAGACGACCTGCACTGCCCCTGGTGCACGCTCAACTGCAGGAAGCTGTACAGCCTCATCAAGCACCTGAAGCTGTCTCACTCTCGCTTCATCTTCAACTACGTGGTGAGACCACCTCGAGTTCTCCACAAAACATCAAACGATCAAAGTAAAGGTCCACAAAACATCAAACTATGATACATTAAAATAATAGTCCATACAATTACATTTTTTTAGATGTTATGTATGTTTTGGTTTTAATATATATATATATATATATATATATATATATATATATATATATATATATATATATATATATATACATATATATAGTCTACTGATAATAATGCTAATAATAATAATAATACACTTGATTTATTCTCCACCTTTCAAACGTAACACTTTAAATGGATAAATCCAGATTTTTAAGTATAGAAAATAATATCCAGAAATAAGAGAATAAAACAAATAAAATCCTTTTAGAACCGGTTCAAACTGGTTTAAAGGAGTTTCCTCCAAAGATGTAGAACTTTAAAACGGGAAGAAAGTGATTATTGATTTCTAAAATGCTCTCCTCCTTCCCTCCCTCCTTCCCTCCCTTTCTCCTCGCCAGCCTCACGCCAAAGGAGCCAAGATCGAGGTCTCCATCAACGAGTGCTACGACGGCTCGTACGCCGGGAACCCTCAAGACATCCACAGCCAGCCGGGCTTCGCCTTCAGCCGGAACGGGCCGGTCAAGAGGACGGCCGTCACGCACGTGGTGGTCTGCAGGTGACGCACTTCATCTTCATACTATATATATATATATATATAATATATTATTTTTATTTTTTTATATATACATATATATTTATTTATTATATGTGTATGACTATTTCCCTCCAGACCCAAGAGGACCAAGCCGAGCCTGTCTGAGTTCCTGGAGCCGGAGGACGGCGACCAGGAGCAGCCGATCATCAGCGGACACAACCGGCTCTACTTCCACAGCGACAGCTGCGTGCCGCTGCGCCCGCAGGAGATGGAGATGGACAGCGAGGACGAGAGGGACCCCGACTGGCTCCAGGAGAAGACCGCCATGGTGAGTCCGGGGCCAGCCGGGGGGGGGGTGTTTGGGTTACCTCAGATACCTGAGTGTCCCGTCTCCGTGCAGCAAATCGAGGAGTTCACCGACGTCAACGAGGGCGAGAAGGAGATCATGAAGCTGTGGAACCTCCACGTCATGAAGCACGGGTGTGTATGAGGCGGGGAGGGATGCACCGCGGTCACATGACTTCATGTGGGACTCATCCATAACCCCCCCCCCTGTAGGTTCATAGCCGACAACCAGATGAACGAGTCCTGCCTGCGCTTCGCCGACCGCCACGGCGTCCACATCGTCAGGAACGACCTCCGCCGCAACTTCCTGCTGCACCTCATCAGCATGCACGACTTCAACCTGGTCTCCACGCAGACCATCGACCAGGCCATGGCCCGGCTGCGCCTCCTGCAGAGCCAGGGCGCCCACAGGGAGGCGGGGGAGGCGGCGGAGGAGGAGGAGGAGGAGGAGGAGGACTGGGAGACGGCCGTGGAGTCCCAGCCGGAGCTGGATCCGGACCTCGAGGATCCGGACCGCCAGAACCAGACGGGCGGCGGGTGTGTGGAGAATGGAGGCCAGAAGGAAGAGGAAGAGGAGGAGGAGAAGGAGGAAGAGGAGGCTGCAACCGAAGGGACGAGCAGCAAGAGAAGAAACCCTCCGGGGTTCTGATTCGGTTCAAGAAGAACCAGAATAAATAAAAGAGAACAGGAGGAGGCGGACAGACGTTCTCCAGCGGTTCAGGAACCAGACCAAGTCCTTCATCTGTCTCCAGCCGCCATGTTTATCTCAGACTGAAGATCTGGATCCAGTCCTCCTCTTTATTCCGGACTAAGTTCTGACTCCGGGTCGGGCTCCTCTCCTTCTTTCCTTTTCCTTTCCTTCGTCCTCGGTGTGAAGAACCAATCAGTTCCTGCAGCGCTCGGCTCCACCAAAGCTCGTCTTCTTCTTCCTGTGTGACGTTACGGGTCTGAAGGGGTCCCGCCGGGGCTCTGATCCAGTATCCGGGCTCTGATGTGGTCTCTGGGGGTCTGATCAGACTCCCAGGACTCGGATTATGTCTCCAGATGCCTGATCTGGTCTATGGGTCTCCGTCTATGTGTCAAGGACTCTTCCCGGTTCTCTGGTTGTCTAATCAAGTCTCCAGGTCTCTGATCAGGTCTCAAATCAGGTCTCCAGGTCTCTGATCAGGTCTCCAGGTCTCTGATCAGGTCTCCAGGTCTCTGATCAGGTCTCAAATCAGGTCTCCAGGTCTCTGATCAGGTCTCAAATCAGGTCTCCAGGTCTCTGATCCGGGGTCCAAGTCTCTGATCAGGTCTCCAGGTCTCTGATCAGGTCTCCAGGTCTCTGATCAGGTCTCCAGGTCTCTGATCAGGTCTCCAGGTCTCTGATCAGGTCTCCAGGTCTCTGATCAGGTCTACAGGTCTCTGATCAGGTCTACAGGTCTCTGATCAGGTATACAGGTCTCCAGGTCTCTGATCAGGTCTACAGGTCTCCAGGTCTCTGATCAGGTATACAGGTCTCTGATCAGGTCTACAGGTCTCTGATCAGGTCTACAGGTCTCTGATCAGGTATACAGGTCTCTGATCAGGTCTACAGGTCTCTGATCAGGTCTCCAGGTCTCTGATCAGGTCTCCAATCAGGTCTCCAGGTCTCTGATCCGGGGTCCAAGTCTCTGATCAGGTCTCCAGGTCTCTGATCAGGTCTCCAGGTCTCTGATCAGGTCTCCAGGTCTCTGATCAGGTCTCCAGGTCTCTGATCAGGTCTCTGATCAGGTCTACAGGTCTCTGATCAGGTCTACAGGTCTCCAGGTCTCTGATCAGGTCTACACGTCTCTGATCAGGTCTACAGGTCTCTGATCAGGTCTACAGGTCTCTGATCAGGTCTACAGGTCTCCAGGTCTCTGATCAGGTCTCCAGGTCTCTCATCAATATATATATTGATGGTATTTCATATATTTTCCTCAAGAGGATCTCAGACCAGGTCCTGGTCCTGGTCCTGGTCCTGGTCCTAGTCCTGGATCTGGATCTGGTCTTTCTTCTGGTGCTAAATCTTTTTGTACTCCTCTGTGATGTCACTGCCAGCCCTCTGCTCCGCGCCTCCTCCCACCTCCTGCTGCGCCTCCTCTTTACAACACAACAGCCTGATGTATCGATCGGCCTCGCGTGTTTTCAGGGGAGCATCTTCTGTTCGTCTCCGGGAGGAAACGCTGCTTTCTCTCCTCTTTTTGATCCGTCTCTCCATCACGAAGAGCTGATGAATAATTTATCACCTAAACGATTAAATTGACAGAAATATTAATTAATGGAATTAAATAGTTTCTCCATCGGTTTATTTTTTCCCCTCTTTTTGTACATACGACTCTGTAAAACTATTAAATTAGCTTTCGACTACGATTCTTCTGGGACCCTGAACGCCACGCGGGAGGTTTTTGTAGTCTTTATTTTAGTTTTCACACCAAAACATTTTGCTGCAGGTTTCTCGTTTCTCTTTTCGTGAAATAAGAAGACAAGTCGCCGCCTTTGATCCGTCCCGGTGCGGCCAGCTTCCACGAGGAGAGCGCGTTGGTTTCTTCTCTTTCTGGAGATGACATTTTATTTTCATTCACATGAGACCAGCAGCATTTTGCACAAGATGAAAGGAGCCGTGTTTTCTTCTCACATGTAAAGAACTAAAACACAGAACAACAGCGTGACGGTGGGAACGTTTCAGTTGAGTCAGAGTGGGTTTTTCTATTAAATGAACAATTTTGTACAATTATCGACCTTGTGGTCTTTTTTTATTCCACCGGTGTGAAGCTGATCAAATAAACTTATTGGAGCAGGAAGAAGACAACGCTTTAAAGGTTTATTTAATTTACTAACCAGGAGTAGGGCGTAGTTTGTCTCCCTCCAGTGGTCAGTGTGTGTAACTACCGCAGCAGTAGATGGAACTTTACTGTACTACAGTACCTTCTATTGTACTATATCTCAGAGGTACATATAGTACCTTCTATTGTACTACATATCAGAGGTACATCTAGTATATATTGTAATATATCTGGTACAGAGTAGTTTTACTGTATTATCTGAGATTATATATGTTCTATGTTCAGTTTGTTTGTTTTGCATTTTTGTTATTTATATATAAACAAAATTAAATATTATATTTTTAGATATATATAATCATTTTATATAAATCATATTTTGTATTAATTATCTGTAATAATTTTATATATAACATTTCGATTATATTATATTTCTATTTATTTAATATTTGTTTTGCATCTTTGTTATACATATATAAACACAATTAAATGTTATGTATATATCATTTTTTCCAATATAATAATTTTATATGAAAATAATATTTTCTTCTTTTGTATTAACTATAGTCATAATATTATATATATAGTCATAATAAATATATATATATATAAATATATATATAAATATATATATATATATATATATATATATATATATATAAATAAATAATTTGGTTATCTGTATAACGGTAGTCATAGACACCCTCCCACCGTTGGTGGCGGTAACGCACCAATCAGTCGATGAATCCTGAAGATGAAGAATCTGTGTCATGCGCAGTAGCGGCCTAGGCGAGCTCGCTGTCATGCGCAGTAGCGGCCTAGGCGAGCTCGCTGTCATGCGCAGTAGCGGTCTAGCCTGGCTGGTTAAACATGGCGGACCAAAACAAGAAGGACACCGATCCGAACTTCTACAACGAGATATTAACGTGCGTGAGTTTCATTCACGGCCGACATCAACCGTACAGTTATCGACCGGATCGATACTTACTAATATCCTCCCACTCAGAAGTTACTCATCCTATATCATATATAGACACACGAAGAACTTACACACATTTGTAATTGTATTATCAAAACTATTCAGCGACTGTTTTAACAACGCATATTATAAGTTTATATCTTTGTGTTCATAGTTTCAGCTTCTCAAATTTGACTATTTGCAGCTTTTCCTTACAGAAAGTAATTTACAAGTACAAAAATAAAACTTATGAAGCACAGCTGCATATAATTAGAGTTAATTATATGCAGCTGTGCGTCATACGTTTTATTGATAAATATATATATATGAATAATATAATAATAAATATATATAAATATTAACATATATATAAATAAATACAAAATAATATTTTTAAAAGTGTTGTTTTATAATTAGACTTATGAAGCACGCCTGCATACAATTAATTATATGCAGCTGTGCGTTATAAGTTGTATTTATATATATGAATATCTATTCATATAATTGTTTACATATACATATATATACACATAATTATATATATATATATATATATATATATATATTTACAACATATAAACATATATCTATATATATATATATATATATATATATAAATACAAAATAATATTTAATTTCTTTTAATTTTATATATATATATATATATATATATATATATATATATATATATATATATAAAAAAACTTATGAAGCACAATGGCATATCATTTTTAGTTATTTTGGATCTTTAGTAGAAAGAATTATATGCTCGTAGCTTGTGTCTTTTTTGAAGAGGTTCAACAATTAAAAGTCGTGCACCTTGAATCCCTCATGTCTCAGACCCTAAACCGGGATGTACATACGGACTCCACCTCTACACGTACGGGTTGAATGAGGTTCTGAATTCAGATTTTCTCTCTTCTTAAACCCAGCCCGTCGGAGCTGTTTGCCGCCCGGTCCCGGAGTCACAAGATCCCGGTCCGAGGACAGAAGGACTTCTTCCCCGACGGCTCCGACGAGCAACGGCGGCGACTTGAGCAAAGTCTGAACGAGCACTGGGAGCTGGTGTCGGAGGAGCGGGTGGAGAAGATGTGAGCAACCAATCAGAAATGGGCTCGAAGAAAATGAAGATACTTTCAGCCATTGGTTTTTATTCCAGTCTAATAAATAGAAGGTTCATGCAGAAGACAGAAACCTGTGCTCGTGGTCACGTGACTACGTCTCGGGGAAATGACCCAAATGTTGACGAGCTGTTGTGGTTTTATTGTTTTGCTGAAGACGTATCTGAGGGACGGACTGGTGTGTGTTTGTCTCCTGCAGAGGAAACCTGGTGAAGGCCACGTGGAACCCCACAGAGAGGGTGGTGGAGCTACAGACTCCAGCTGTGAGACGCACACACACACACACACACACACACACACACACACACACACACACACACACACACACCCTCCTGCACTTCATCCTCTCATTATTAGTCACATGATTCATCTGCTGCTGTTGTTTTTTAAAGGGTAAGTTTTGGCAGACGATGGGCTTCTCCGCCTCCGGCAAGCAGCGCCTCCTCCCAGAAGAGGCTCTCCACCTGATGGAGTGTGTGAGTGACAACCCCCCCCCCACCCTGCCCGCTCACTCAGTCCTGATCCCCGTCGTCCGTGAACAGGGGAGCCTGCAGGTGTCGCTCCATCAGCTGCCGCTGTCCATCCAGGACGGCTACGAGAAGTTCCTGTCGCCGGGCGGCGGCGTGAGCCTCCTGCAGTACCAGGTGTTCGGCCACCTGAAGAGGCTCGGCTACGTGGTGCACCGGTTCCAGCCCAGGTAACGCACTCTTCGTCGTCAACACCATGATGTCATTTTGTAGGGACACAGTAAGTATCTGAAGAAGTTTTTATAAAGTGTGTGTGTGTGTGTGTGTTTGTGTGTGTGTGTGTGACAGAGCACAGCCGTCGTCCTATGCGAGGCAGCTGAACTTAACTCAGTCACGTGACACAGCGGGGAAACGTGTGAAGAGGAAGCACAGCGACAGTCCCTCCACAACATCAAGGTAACACACAGGCCTTTATTTATTTATTTATTTTATTTAAATAACATTTTTATGTTATTTATTCTTTTTGATTTCTTAATTTTTTATTAAAGGTAATGTTATATTTTGATTGGAAAGAAGTAGAGATGTAATTGTTCACTATATTAAAAATATGTATTAATACTTTGTTTGTGCAAGTATATAATACTTTACGTTACTATTATATTATATTATTTATATATATATATATATATATATATATATATATATATATATATATAATGTATAATCTCTAACGTAAGAGGAGCAAAAGTAAAATAATTTTAAAATCATGTAATTCACTTTCTAGTTTTAGGAAATCAAGTAAAAAGGGAATTAAAGCAAAGGTGTGACTGATGTTTCGATAAGAGTTGTTCCTTTTGTTCCCTTCTCGCTTGCCGTAGTCACACCGAGGCTCAAGAAGAAGAATCCGAGGGGGACATCAAACCCTCGCCGTCGCCCCTGGAGACGCCTCCGCAGACGGCGGGCGCCCAGAGGGCCGGAGGAGGCGGGACCTGGTGGTTGACGGACGACCCGGTGGTCCAATCGGATCCCCGGCCCGCCTCCGGCTCCTCCCGCCGAGACTTCGGCTCCGTCCTCTTCCCCGACCTGGGCTCCGGGGGGCGCCTCTCCGGCCCGCTGGCCCCCCCGGAGCCCTCCCTGCTCCCCGGCTGCTTGGCGGTGGGCGTCTGCGACCTCGCCGGCTGGAGGCGGAGACTAAACCAGAGGTACGTGAGGACGTCCCCGGGGGAGACGCGGCGGAGGCGGCGGTGCGACGGCGTCAAGGAGCGAGAGGTCGGTGGCCCTTCGGGAGAAATGTGATTGAGGCTCGCTTTAAAAAAAAAAAAAGGGGGAGGAGTCACATCGTGAGTTTCTACTTCAAGGTGCGGCGGTGCAGGAACTGGGCGGAGTATCAGGAGCTCCTGGAGAGGCGTCGGGGGAGGAGCCGCCACGGCCGGCCGGCACACCTGTGGAGCCGGAAGGTCGCTCCTCTGCACGACCCCGAGCGCCCGGTCCCCACCGGTCAGTCCCCTGGAACCCCGACGATATTATTCATTCATGTTTAAACGTCTTCTGCTGCCACAAGTCGGTGACGGCTCGGCCTAAATGTCTTATCACAGCGGAGCTGCTGGAGGAGATCAGTGTGATCGAGTCCACAGATTTACTGGAGGGAGCGTCCAGGTAACGGCTCATTATTCATTTATTAATCGGGAAATACAAAAAGATTCCTGCTTAGTTTTATTTATTCAAAGGACGTGGAAGTTTCTCGTTTCAACGCCGTACATCTCGTTTTTATTCTCCTCTAATCTAATTCACAAAGTTCTTAAATATTTTCTTCTTGCCGTTTAAAAAGAAACATTCACTCACACCCTGGTGGGAGGAGCTACGGTTCAGTGCCTTGCCCAAGGACACGTCGGCGTGGGACCCTCACTTAAAGGACCCGCTCCACCACCGAGCCGCGAGTCACTGACCTGTTGACCGTAACCGTTCCTGTTCCTCTGAGAACGGAGCTGCACTAAAACACGACGCTGGCCCTTTAAATACGTCCCCGTGTTGCTCGCCACGCGCATCAGGAGGGAAACGGCGTTTACCGCTGTGGCAATTCATCTCCCCCCCCCCGGTTTACAGAAACCGACACAAAGCCCCTGTGGTGTGTGCCGGCGCCTCATTGTGTGCTCGCCATTGTGGCGTGGCGTGGCGTGGCGTTCAGGGCGTGACGGCGTGGCGGCGTGACGGCGTGCCTTTGTTCCTCTCAGGCTGGAGGACGCCGGCGGGTGGAGGATCTGTTTCAATGTTTACCAACCCGACTCGGTGGCCGACTTCAAGAAGAGCGACCCGGGGAAACCGTACGCCCGCGTGTGCTCATGCAGGTACACACACACACACACACACACACTCACACTCACACTCACACTCACACTCACACTCACACTCACTCACACTCACACACACACTCACACACACACACAACACGCACTCACACTTGTTGACTTGGCTTTCAGGAGACAATCTGAGGATAAATGGCCCCTTTGTGTCATGTTGTCCCTCTTTACATTTTGGATTAAGCATTTGGTTACCCAGAGTGCAATGTGCTTTTTGTTTTCTGTCCAATACTTAATTAAAAAAATATACTTATATATATATATATATATATATATATATATATATATATATATATATATATATATTAATATTTATAAAAAAATATTTAGATATAATAAATATACATATTTATATATACATATAAATATATTTTATAAATATATATAGGAATATTTGTATATATAAGGATTTTATATTTATAAATATATATATATATATATATATATATATATATATATATTGATACATATTTATAAAACATATTTAGACATAACATATATATATATATATATATATCAGTATTTATATTTATATATTTATAATTATATATAATTATAGAGTTTCCCTCCCGGTTGTCTCAGCTTCTCCGGCGCGGTGCCTGACCTGCGAGCCATCAAGCTGCTGTCGTTCCAGAGCGCCGGCGTGCCGGTGGTGTTCGGCGTGGTCGACCACGGGGACGTCTCCTTCTACACCTTCAGAGGCTTCCAGCTGCCCACCGACGTTTTCCCCTGAGGCCACGACGACTGACCCCTCAACGACTCCTGGACAAACTGAGACAACATTCACTTCTCTGGGCTTCACTGTTAACATTCTTGCCAAAGAAATTATTTTAATCTCTAAAAATAGGTTTTCAGGCGAGGAAATGAACATTTAGATTCCCATGATGTGAAATAATGCTTAAAAGAATGCCGCCGTTATTTGTAGATGGTCTCGCGGTGCGTTCACGTGCCTCGTCCTCTCTGATATCCAAACACAGGGAAACCTGCGTCTCACATATTTGTGTTGGCAGGATATCAATATTTTCTTTTCTCCGTTTCCTAATTAAAAACCTGGAATAATTGATCGTCTATTTGATTTATTCCCGCTCACCGAAACCCCTTCCCTCCGCCGCCGCTCGCCGAGCCGTGCTGTTGACTCGGCCTCGCCTGCGGGTCGCTGACAAAGCGCTTATTGACGTTCTATTGGCGTTCTATTGACGTTCTGTTGACGTTCCTGCCGCCGCATTGTTCCTCATTGTTCATAAAAAGGTTTGCGCCCGCCACGCGGAGCTGAAGCCCAAACCGCCATGACGCCGCTCGGGACTCTGGCTCTGCTGGCGCTGATGGGTGAGTCGCTGCTCCGCGTTCTCCCGGCTCCGTCGGCTGGCGGTTCTAAACGTTCTCCGTCCCTTCAGGAGGCGGCGGCGCTCAGACCGACTGCTCGTACCTCGGCCTCCTGACGCACCTGAACCTGACCACGGGGAACGCCATGCAGACCGCCCTGCGGCCCGTGAGGAACTGGACCACCACTACCCACGTCCAGCTGGACCTGATTCTGTACGGCATCTTAGGAGTGGTGAGGCCCCTCAACCCGAAACATTCAGAAAAAGACTATCGTTGGAATTACATTTATTTAATTTTTTTTATTTAAGTATTTTATTATATATATTTTTTTTTAATTTTACTTTCTCATTAATATTATATTTATAAATATATTTGATGCATTTAATGGATCTGCAGTTAAACTAAAATAAATAATAAAATCCACGTTTTTGTTCCTCCAGTAAGAAAAAAGTCTAGAATATTTAGATATAATTTAGTTTTTATTTAATTAAATTTATCAGAGGTTGCTTCCATCTCTTATTTTTGCTTGTGTCACTTAAATATATATATTTTAACCTTTTTAGGTATTTCTACTTTTACTTAAATCACCGGTCCCTTGGGAAACCATCACCGGGACATTGTTTATATTAATAATAAATATATGAATTTAAATAAATAAAATAAAGGTTGTTTGTCTGTCTGCAGGATGAGAAGTCTCAAACGGTCACGACTCACGTCTGGATTCAGACAGTGAGGACTTCAGAAACATCTTTTCATCTCCAGATATTTGATTTATATTATTATAAATATGTAAATGAGCTCTGTCCGTCCCCAGCGCTGGAGCAATGAGTTCCTCTCCTGGACGCCGTCCGGCTTCTGTGGGATCAACCACGTCCTCGTGCCCCGGGCCGCCGTGTGGCTGCCGGACGTAATCATCAGCGAGGAGTACGTCGTTATTATGTTCCACACGACTTTTAAAGTCCCATGTGATCCCAAAAAAACTACTGCTATTATTATTATTATTATTATTATTATTATTATTAGCTTGATGATATTTTTTTAAGTCACATTAAAATATTTAAACTAATACTTGAATATGATTACAAAATTAAAAAGTATATAATAAAAAAAAAGAACATGATAAAAAAAATCAGTTGAGAATATATAAAAAAACATAATTTAATAAAGCCTAGAAATAAGAATACAATAATAAAAAAATATTATCTAATAAAAAGATTTTTTTTTTTATAGATTGAAATAAGAATGATGTATAATTTATGGTTTTACACCTTTAGTTTAAATTTAGACTTAGTGAAACAATAATGAAAATAAATGTTAGGGTGTTTGACACATTTTTCACACGACTTAAAAAAATGACCCCAAAATCACTTATTATTATTATTATTATTATTATTATTCTCAGTAAAACCTGAATATGATTGTAAAAAAAGTAATATATATATATTTTTATATCGATATATAATAAAACTTAAAACAGAAAATAAGAATAGAATGTATAAATAAGAATACGATAAAAAAATACAGGAATTTTGTTAAATGTTTAAAAAAGAATATATAAAAGAAATTGTAAAAAAGAGAAAATATTTATGAAAAAGATTCTAAAAAAAAAAAAAAAAAGTTACAATGTTTTTAGTAGAGGACAACAAAAATAATGTTTAATAAGCGTCCTCTCTGCTTGATGAACGTCATGAAAACCTCTCCATGTTTCCAGTGCCTCTGACTCGGGGAGCATCTCCTACAGCCCGATGGTCCGCGTGACCTCTCGCGGCCGGATGGTGATGTCCCTGCGGCAGCGCCTCACCTCCACCTGTATGTTCGTCCTCTACCTGTTCCCCTTCGACACGCAGCACTGCAACATCACCTTCACCACCATGACCTCGGACGGTAAGCCACGCCTTTATCTACACCACCGCCACGTAGAAATGTCCTTATTTTACAAAACACTGTTTTTATTAATAAAGATAACATTAAATGAATCATAGATCCTCTCTCTACATAGTGAATGTGGTCATGACTATTCTCTGGTGTTAAAGAAGTCTCTACATAGTGTGTAGAGGCCCATCTCCATGTTCTAGTGGTACATCGCGTTATCGCCTTAGAAGACGAGCAGAGGGGTAGAAAACACCTAAACCCTTTTTATATGAGTGCAGCTGAAAACAGTTATGCTGCTGAGAGAAGCTCTAAAACTGGCCTTCCTTTGAGCCACAAGAAAAACTACATTAATATTACAATAACAATCATTATTTATAACCTCCCCAATGTTTTGACTAGATTTTATATTCATTTGAATAATAAAAGTGAGTTTTCATGGAAAACACCAAATTGTCTGGGTGACCCTAAACTTTTCGGTTGTGTAAATCCGTGCGTTCCTCTCCCAACGACGGGGCGTGCTCGTCTCCACAGTGAACAGCATCTCTCTGGGGATGGGGATCGGCGAGGAGCAGCTCACTCGCTCCTCTGAGGATTACATGGTGACGAGGGGCGAGTGGCAGCTGGAGACGATTAACATCACCCACATCGCTGGGAACAGGACCACCGGTCACCCCGAACTCCTCGTCTACAACGTAAGGACAACATTTAAAAAGCCTGTGTAAAAACCTGAAAAGGTCCTGGAAGTTTAAAATGGTTATTTCCAGTCCTGGAAAAGTCCTGAAAAAAGAAAACTCCAAAGTTTTGGAAAAGTCATGGAAAAGTATTAAATTCATATTTTCATCCACGCTGACTGTTAATGAAAAAAGTCTTAGAAAAGTCATGGAAAAGTAATTTATAATTAATTTTTATATAATTCAAAAGTCATGGAAAAGTAATTTATAAGTAATTTTTATATAATTCAAAAGTCATGGAAAAGTAATTTATAAGTAATTTAAAAGTCATGTAAAAGTAATTTATAAATAATTTATAAGTAATTTAAAAGTCATGTAAAAGTAATTTGTAAATAATTTATAAGTCATTTAAAAGTCATGTAAAAGTAATTTGTAAATAATTCATAAGTAATTTAAAAGTCATGGAAAAGTATTTTAAAAGTCATGGAAAAGTAATTTATAAGTAATTTATAAGTAATGTAAAAGTCATGTAAAAGTCATGTAAAAGTAATTTATAAGTAATTTAAAAGTCATGTAAAAGTCATATAAAAGTCATGTAAAAGTAATTGAAAACTCATAGAAAAGTCCTCAAAGTCATGTAAATGCATGGGTCCACATGTGTGTGAACCCTGCGTATGTCTCCCGGTTTCAGATCACCATCTCCAGGAAGCCGATGCTCTACGTGATCATCTTCATCGTGCCGCTGTTCTACTTCGTGCTGCTGGACGTGGCGTCCTTCTTCATCAACGAGGCGCGCGGCGAGAAGCTGAGCTTCAAGGTGACGGTGCTGCTGTCCATCTCCGTCCTGCTGCTCATCCTCAAGGACCTGCTGCCCTCCACCGAGGCCGAGCTGCCCATGATCGGTGAGCGTTGTTGTTGTAGTACTCGTCGTGGCCACCGGAGGCCCGAGTAGACGAGCCCTGACCGCGTCTCCCTCAGCCATGTACTGCTGCGTGATCTTCGTGCTGGTGGGGCTCAGCCTGCTGGAGGCCATGCTGGTCAGCTTCCTCATCGACCTGGACGGCTGCTGCAAGAACCCCGAAGCTCCGGAGGGGGAGGCCGTCCAGCTGGAGGCCGACCGCCCCGACGCTACGGGTCCGTGGAGTACTTCATTACTTGTATTGTTCTTATATTTCTTTATATATTCACAATTTTCTTTTTTTAAATCGTGTTTTTTTCTCTTCTTTTTCTTATATTCTTTTTACATTTATTTGTAATCATGTTTTTTTTTATTATATTCTTTTTACATTTATTTGTAATCATATTTATTTTTATTATATTAATTTTACATTTATTTGTAGATTATTTATAAAATTCTAAAAAATATTTTAATACGATAATTCAAACAAAGTGTGAAACCATAAATATATATATTATATATATATATATTTAAAAAATATTTATATATATAACAAATAATATAAAAAATATATAATATAGAATTAAGAATACGATAACAAAAAGAAGAACAAATATATATATATATTAAAATAATTTAACAAATTAAAAAATATATAATATAGAAGTAAGAATGCGATAAAAAAAGAATATAACAAATTAAAAGAATAAAAATACGATACAAAAAGAAAAAAAAAAAAAATATATATATATATATATATATATATATATATATATATAAAAAACAATTTTACTCAGATTGTTTCCAAGATGTGTAACAAAAACAAAAAATAGAAACATTTTAAATGAACCAACTAAACAAAAGTACAAAGATCTAGCCAAACCGTTTACTCAATATTTATTTAAACTGGTTTGTTTTCCTTCTCAATTCAAGGATAATACTACTAATAAAAAATCAAAGATAATTTAAATCAAACCCCCCCCCAAAAAAAATCTGGCTTTTATTTAAAATCAAACACTTTTACTGAGATTGGTTCCACGACGTTGAGTCCGGCTTCAGCTTCACGCCGTCCTCCCAGTTCACATCCCAGTACAGATGCATGGATAATCCCACAGACCTTGAACACAACCCTCTCTTCACAGAGCTCCATGAAGCTGGAGGGACTCCAGAGAAAAGCTCCCCTCCACCGAGTCGCCCAGGTGACCTGCTGGAGCTCATCCTGCAGGAAGTGAAGAAGGTGGGACAGGAAGCCAGGGGGCGGGACAAAGACGAGAAGCGGCCCGGTCGCTACAGGCGACTGGCGGAAATCATCGACAGCGTGTTCTTCGTCCTCTACCTTTTATGTATCTGTAGTTTCCTGATGTACATGCTGCTGAGGTGGGTTTCACAGATAATGTGAAACGATTGTTTCTTTTTAAATGACTAAATATCACTTTTCTCACAGCTAATTGTTTGGTTCTTCTTAACTTTCAAGCCTATAATCATTTAAATACTTGTTTTACTTTTAAAGTGCATATTTTCTGACGTAAACTCTCACAACCTGCTTACAAAGTAAAGTTTATGACTGCTTGTATGTATATTGTGTTAGAAAGTGATTCAGAAATAAAGTTAATTTGTGCTTTATATTGATGTTTTTCTATTGTATGTAAATATGACACCAGATACTTCTAATAAATTAGTATAAAGATAAAGAGCTTTTTATTTATTGTCATTGTTAACCCACAGTCAGTAGCAGCAAACATTGACACACGTATATATAACGAGAGGGAGGAACATGGATGTACCGTGTTTGTTTAAATACATTTACATAAATTAAATATTGTAATTTGTGTCTCACTGCGCTGGTTTAGTTGTCTTCACAGTGTGATAGTTGAAAAAAGTAATATAAATTTTATATATATATATATATATATATATATATATATATATTATTTTTCGTTTGTTCATTTAAAAGCAGTATTTTACTACTTTTTCCAACTGTCAATCGATTAATCATTTCTTTTTTTTCTTTATATGGAATCAATCATTGGCGATAATACGCACAGGTGTGGATGTCACGTGACACGTGGCACGTGACGGGTCATAACGTGACTTGACCAACGGGTTGCATCAAGCTAAACATGACACCAACGATTAAATAAACGATCACTTTCACAATAAAAGATCAATCGTATCAAACGACAAGCAGTTGTTTTATTTTGATAATCTGCTACCGGAAAAGCGAGCGTGTGTTAGCGTTAGCTTGCGGGGAGCAAGTCAGCTGGTCCCCGGTAGCTTCCTGCTTCTCTCGGCGGACTGTTGCAGACCGGAGAGTTCTCCCGGGAGAGTTGTTATCCCAAGCTGTCGGTGCACACCGACTTTAATCTGGATATTTAACCGCGAACCGGTACGTCAGCTAGCTGGTTAGCGACCCGCGTGACAGCTAGCTAGCCTAGCACGCCGCGGGACGAGCGAGGCGCATCTGGAAGAAGGTGAGTCGTGTCCCCTCTCCGGGTCAATGACGTCATTCTTCAGAGAAAAGTGGTCCTGAAACTGTAATAAACGTCTCGGGTTATTTGTGGCGCATGCGCACGTGTGTTGCTAACACTTAAAGTGAAGACTACATTGCATGACGATGGAGGACGCGTGTATTCTTCTGTTTACTGTCCACCATGACGGGGATGCAATGAACTCCTTCATTAAAGAAGGAAACGTGCTCGAACCGTCTTCAGCTACCTGGCGCTTGTCTCCTCCAGGTGAGGGCCAGTGACGTCATGGCAGGTGGCATCACGGAGAGCGGGGAGCCCTACTCCCCTTTTGTGAGTATCACGCAGGCCGCTGTGGTTCATTCATGTTTTAAAGCTCTGTGTGAACTATAACCTTCTTATCATAGTCTTTATTAACGTCACACGACGTCATATGTTACAGGAAAGACTTTAACATACTTTTTAGTTATTTCTGTCTTTCTTTTGGTTGATCACACTTGTCTGTGTGTGTGTGTCTATGTATCTCTGTCTGTCTCTGTGTGTGTGTGTGTGTGTGTGTCTGAATGTGTGTGTCTGTTTGTGTATCTGTGTGTGTTGTGTTTCTGTGTGTGTCTGTTTGTGTGTGTGTGTCTCTCTCTCTGTCTCTCTTTCTCTCTGTGTGTGTGTGTGTGTGTGTGTGTGTGTGTGTGTAGAATAAAGAGGAAAACAAATTGCTGACGTCTTCTTCTTTGCTCTCGTCAGCAGAAGTTAACGACGGTCAAATGTTTTGTGTTTTCTTCCCGTAGTTTTTCCAGGAAGCTTAAAGCATTGAATAATTAAAGAGTCTTGAGTGTTGCGCAATGAGCGGAGATGTTTCCCAGCATGCAGTGCAGCGACCTGACTCAGCCCCCCCCCCCCCCCCCCCCTCCAGGTGGGGCTGGTGTACATGTTCAACCTGATCGTGGGCACGGGGGCGCTCACGATGCCCAAAGCCTTCGCCGAGGCCGGCTGGGCCGTCAGCATCGCCCTCGTCTCCTTCCTGGGCTTCATGAGGTCAGTCACAGGAGCAGTCTCTCTCCTGGTTGTATAGAAGTCTATGAGTCATGTGTTAAAGCTGCGTTCTCTCTCCTGACCACCAGGGGGCAACTCCTCTGGTTGTGTAGAAGCCTGAGTCATGTGTTAAAGCTGCATTCCCTCTCCTGACCACCAGGGGGCTCATCTGGTTGTATAGAAGCCTTAGTCATGTGTTAAAGCTGCATTCTCTCTCCTGACCACCAGTGGGGGGCTCCTCTGGTTGTATTGAAGTATGAGTCATGTTTTGAAGCTGCATTCTCTCTCCTGACCACCAGGGGGCGACTGTTAAACCGTCTATAAAGAGGGGATGAAAGTGATGAGAGGACTTTTAATGTTTTATTTACATCTGTCTTCCAGTGTTTTTAAGTTTTTACATTATTCTTGCAGACAAATCTGATATGAATGTATAAAATGAAGATTAATTAATCGCTTCCCACTCATTACTGCGCTCTTTAATTTAGTAGGAAATAAGGATGGTTTTATTGTAAAAACATCCTTATTTAATTTAATTTAAACATTTAAATCACTTTAAACTGAGCAGAGATTGTTTCAAACATGATAAACCCTAACCCAAACATGATGTCGGAACAGATGCAACGATTCATTTAAATTTATTATACTTTATTTCAACATAAAACACATTTGCAAGTTTGGCACAAATTGCACGTTTGTTCTGTTTCTGGATTCGATGGTTTAATCTAAACTTCTTTCAGCTACATGACGACCACCTTCATGATCGAGGCGATGGCGGCGGCCAACGCTCAGCTGCGCCTGAAGAAGAGGAAGCAGGAAGAGGTGAGAGGTTAAAGTGTGTTAAAGCTGCACTATCTCTCCTGACCACCAGGGGGCGACTCCTCTGGTTGTATATGCTTCATGTGTTAAAGCCACACACACACATGGATACTTTGTTACCTGCTGCTGATGGTGAGAACAGATCTGATCTGGAGGTTGTGTTGCCTCTGATTGTTTGACGTGATCGCCCCCTGCTGGAACTTTATGTGCAGTGCAACTAGATTGAATTACTTCTCTAAATGTTAAAAAAAATACATTCCATTAAGAAATAATTATATATATTTATTGGTATTTCTATTTTTTATATATTCATTCTTATACGTAGATTATTTGAGGTCCGTTCTTTCTATTAAAATGCATATTTATTCTTTTTAATACATTTTTAAATATTAATTAATTTTTTTTTTTTACTACAATACATTTTAAATCATTTGAACACATTTTAAAGTAATTTCATTTTTTTTTAATTAATTTAAAATATTAATTAAATTTAATTACATTTTTCTTTTTTACTACAATACATTTTAAATCATTTAAACACATTTTTAAGTAATTAAATGTATTTTTTTTTTATGAATTAAAAATATTAATTAAATTTAATATTTTAAATGGTATTTTTAATTGTGATCTCTCCGCAGGTGGACGACGGCGACTCGACCTCCGAGTACTCAGACGACGACGTGGCGTCCGGCCGGCGCCGGAGAGTAAGCCCATCCTGTCCGTCCGTGAGTGTTGGGGGTCAAGGGTCAAGGGTCGGGGGTTGTCTACGTTCTAACGAAACACCATGGAGGTATAAACTCGCCTCACAGTGACCTCTGTCTTCAGAGAGGTCGGGAGGTCACGTGGACAACTACGACATCGTGGAGCGGGTGGAGATGGGTCAGATGGCCTCCATGTTCTTCAACAAAGGTCAGCTTCCTCTTCCTCGTCCTCCTCCTCCTCGTCCTCTTCCTTCTATCTTCTTTTTCTTCTTGTTCTTGTTCTTTTCCATCTGGTTGTTCTTCCTCTTCCTTCTATCTTTCTTTCCTGGTTCTTGTTGTTGTTTGCCTGTTGTTGTGATTTAACTTTAACATTTAACGGCGTTGGTTCTTTAAGTCCCATAGAAAAGGAAAAGGCTTTTTAATTGGATGTAATTTTAAATGGATAAATAGCCTTTGGTTGTAACTACCAGTTTGAGGCTCCATTACTGTGAGAGAGAGGGGGGGGGGGGGCTAGATGGTTTGTAATGAACCTGAAGGCAGAATCTCACTTCATGGAGAACACGCTGACTTCCTCCCTCGTCTTCTCAAGGAGCAACAACAGGTTCCCACCACTAGGTGGAGCCCTCGGCCCGCACAGCCCCCCCCCCTCTCTCACGCCGTTAAAGCTGCAGCTCGACTCCTTAAAGGTCAAAGCGCCGACGACCTTTTCCTTCACGTGGACGCATCGATCGGCAATCAGGAAATGAGTTTCTCTCCCCAGAGGGGAAACTGCCCAGAGACCAATCAGAGGGGGGAGGGGGAGGGGCCTGGAACTCTACATTCCTACTATTTATGACGTTATTATTATATTGTTACTATTTGATTATTGTAATATAATTATTATATTACTTTTTTATTTTTTTTATAATTATATGTATTATTATTATTTTATTGTTTTTATTGTAATTAGATTATGATTATTTTATTATAAAGAGATTATTATTTTATTGTTATATTATTACCTTTTTATTATATTTATTCTTATTGTATTGTAGTTATTTGTAGGATAGATTCCTGCTCTGAAGTCGACTTCCTGCTGAACGACTTTGAGACGTCAAGTTTCCACTTCAAAGGCTTTTCACCCACAAGTTCCTCTGGAATGTTTCTCCAGATGATTTCATTGTTTCGTCATCTCTCCGTCCACGCCGTCCTCCTTCAGATTCTACAGCATTCCATTATTAACGGGTCCAGAAGGTGCCCAATCTAAGAGGGGAAGCCCGATTAGGAGCGAGGACCGCAAACCGCAAAGGATTGTGGGTACAAAGAGGGGTGCAGAGGGGTCCCGATCTGCTCGCCGGCCAATGAAAACGCCGTCTCCTCCCCCGAGGGAAGCCGCCACGGGGGAGGAGACGGCTTGATCTGCACCGCCGAGGTCAGGCGACCTCCACGCGACCTCCACGCGACCTCCACGCCCTGCGCGTTGAAGAAGCGGCGTCTTCTCTCCCTCTCGTGACTCGACGGGCCGGTTAACATGGCGTCAGACCCCCCCCCCCCCTCATGAGTCGAGTCTCCGGCCTCCGATGCTGAGATGTTCTCGTCGTGTTGAAGCGATCAGTTGAGTCTCGATGAGTCCATCACTACTCCTTGATGATTCATTTTGAGTCTCAGATGTCAGAACGTGTCATTTCCCCCTTTAACGTGGCGATTCTCTCCGTTTTCTCTCGTTTTCCAGTGATTTATCTTTTTGGGGTTCAGGACGAAACTGAAACGTCTTTTTCCTCCAGGATTTAACATAAATCAATGGATACGTTCAGGAGGCGCTGCAGCTCGGCGTGCTGTCGGTGCCTCCTCGCCTCCTCGCCTCCTCGCCTCCTCCTTCCTGGGGGAAAGTTCTTTATTTCTCTCCTCCAAAGTAAAACAAGCTGCTGCCTCCGGCCCGTCCCACTTGCCTGTCATTAGAGGCGTGTTGTTGTTGTTGTTGTTGTTGTTGATACCTTTAGTGTCGCGTCGTCCGTAATGTTCAGTCCATCACGTCGTGACACGAAGTTGAAGAAGTCCGAGGAGAGAAGAGACCAACAGTTATTTGTGACTCGTAAAGAGACGATGGTCAACAGGTCCTTCCTCTCCGGTTGCGTAGCGCTCATTAAGAGCAGAGAGTCTCGTTCCCCGAGGGGGGGGGGGTGACGCTGCATTCTCTCTCCTGACCACCAGGGGGCTCCTCTGGTTGTATAGAAGCCTACGCTTCATGCTTTGAAGCTGCCTTCTCTCCAGAGTCTTCCTCTTCTTCTCTTTCTAGCGCCTCACTTCATCAACACCATTCGTCTCCTATTTTAAATATTCGTTTTACGAAGAGACGTTTATCAGCCGGACGCCTCCGCCCCGTCTGATGAAGGGATGAAGCCGCCATCTTGTCCTGGATAAGAGGGGGGGGGGGGGGGGGGGGTCACTGTGGCTTTTAAATTAATGCTATTAATATGTTTCACTGGACCATTAAGAGGCCTCCGCTGTCCCAGAAAATGAGCTCAAGGATGGAGGAAAGGACGATGATGAAGGAAAAGGGGGCGAGGATGAAGGAAAGGATGGAGGGTGGGGGAAAGGACGAGGATGGAGGAAAAGGAAGGTGAGGAAGGAAGAAAAAGGGGGCTAGGATGGAGGGAGGAGGAAAGGACAAGGATGGAGGAAAAGGGAGGTGAGGAAGGAAGAAAAAGGGGGCTAGGATGGAGGGAGGAGGAAAGGACAAGGATGGAGGAAAAGGGAGGTGAGGAAGGAAGAAAAAGGGGGCTAGGATGGAGGGAGGAGGAAAGGACAAGGATGGAGGAAAAGGGAGGTGAAGAAGGAAGAAAAAGGGGGCTAGGATGGAGGGAGGAGGAAAGGACAAGGATGGAGGAAAAGGGAGGTGAGGAAGGAAGAAAAAGGGGCTAGGATGGAGGGAGGAGGAAAGGACAAGGATGGAGGAAAAGGGAGGTGAGGAAGGAAGAAAAAGGGGGCTAGGATGGAGGGAGGAGGAAAGGACAAGGATGGAGGAAAAGGGAGGTGAGGAAGGAAGAAAAAGGGGGCTAGGATGGAGGGAGGAGGAAAGGACAAGGATGGAGGAAAAGGGAGGTGAGGGAGGAAGAAAAAGGGGGCGAGGATGAAGGAAACGGCGAGGAGGAAAGGACAAGGATGGAGGAAAAGGGAGGCGAGGATGAGAATGGAGGAAAAGTGGATAAGGATGGAGGAAACGGCGACTAGGATGGAGGTGTGGAGGTGTGGAGGATGTGTCCTCTCGAGGTGGTGAGCGTCAGGCGCCATGGAGGGGACTTCATGGCGTCTGAAGATGGCGGATGTGTTCGTGACCTCTTGACCTTCACAGGAGGACGTGTTTCCTTTAGCGTCTCTTCTGACCTCCTGACTCACCTGAGGTGACTCACCTGTCCTCTGCTCCCCCAGTGGGCGTCAACATGTTCTACATCTGCATCATCGTCTACCTGTACGGGGACCTCGCCATCTACGCCGCCGCCGTGCCCATCTCGCTGATGGAGGTCGCCTGGTGAGACTTCATCTCTGTGAGCTCCATGACCTGAGGCCAGATGACCTCTGGAGCTCCTGGAGGTCACCGGCTCCATGACCTGAGGCCAGATGACCTCTGGAGCTCCTGGAGGTCACCGGCTCCATGACCTGAGGCCAGATGACCTCTGGAGCTCCTGGAGGTCACCGGCTCATAGCGCTCTGCTCGTCTGTACTCTTAGTGTAGACGAGAGGCTGTAACTACACATTCATTCTGAGACGTTTATACATCGACACATTTGTTTTATTATTTTATTGCAAAGTGGTGCTTTACATGTTTTTGATAAAGCAATAAAATATACTAATTAAAAAAATAAATCTACTAAATTAAAACGATGCACAAAAACATAATACTAAGAAAAATGCACAATGTATACAAAACTAATAATACAACAAAGATAAACTAAATTAAAAAAGCACAATAAAAAAATTGATTAATAAGAACAAATGACAATATTTACAAAAATAAAATAACATTTTTCAAAATGCACAATAAAAAAAGAAGTAATAAGAAAGAAATGTTGGAAAATATATACAAAAAATAAGATTAAATAAAATATTCAAAATTTACAAAATGCAGAATACAAAATAAAACTGAATAGTAATAAAAATGCAGAATATTTAGAAAACGAATAATATCGAATAAAGCAAGTAGCGCAGCGATGTAGCCGAACGAACATTAGTTTGTTTAGTGCTCACCGCCCTCCTGGAGTTCTGGCCTCCTCTAACCAGTGAACCCGTCTCCTCCGCAGTGGGAACCACTCCTGCAGCGCTGGCAGTGTGAAGTACAACGACACCGACCCGTGCTGGGGCTCCGTGACCCGGAAGGACGCGTACCGCGTGTTCCTGGTGAGCGCGCTCGTTTATTCTTTCAATCTAAACTATTGCCTCCTTCATTTGAGTCCTTTAAGGTTATTTACTGTATCATTGTTTAAATACAACGCGTCATCACTTTTTCATGTTTACACCCAGATTTCAATAAATGTTTGGTCATGGAAATTTGGTTTAAAGTCCTGGAAACCCATTGGTCCCCATGTGGATGAACCTGGTCACTGGTCGTGTGGGCGTCGTTTCCTCCGACGCGTTCTCTTTTCTGAGCCGACAACTTCTCTCAAACGTGTGTGTGGGTGTGTGTGTGTGTGTGTGTGTGTCCTTGAAGTCCTGAGCCCTGGTTTCCTCCCTCTCCAGCTTTACCTCTGCCCGGCGACAGTGATAGATGTGCCGATCTCCTCCCGTATAATTTCTCCTTCTCCTCGTCTCTCTTTCTGCATTTTAATAGAACGAGCGGACCTCAAATAATCTTCTGATAAGTGACCCCCCTTCCCTCCTAATGGGATAATCCTCTTTTTGCTGTATGCAAGCAAATTGAAATGGTGCTGATTCTGTGATCTCCGCTCCGGTTGTTTACACTTGCAGATTCATTTCCCAGTTTCAAGGAAATGGAAATGCATCAGTGGAGGATTTGTTTTAATACGAGTAAAGAAGCTCTGATGGGACTTGTTCTTCTGAAGCTGCTCTGTGGGACGAGAGGCTGTAGTCACACTTTAATTCAGTCGATTGTGCACTTTAAATGTTCCTGGAGGAGTTTCTGTCTGCAACGCGGCGCTCTTAAAGGATCCGCCCCTTTTCAACCAGTGGGTGAGTTCAATACTCTCACGGCCAACGTCTTCATCCACCTTCACGTTGAAGTCAAGTTATCGGATCTGTTCGAGGAAAAAGGGATCTTCTCATTATCTATTCAACAGTTATCAGTGATTTTTTTTTTTTTCTTTCAGATTAATTGATCAATATTGTGTTCAGTTGTCTTTTTAATATTTATTTCAAACCAACAATCCAGATCCATCCATCCATCTTTTTTATATAAAAATATATATTTTGTAATACATTCTTTTATTGTGTGTATATATATATATATATATATATATATATGTCTAATTTAAAAAAATATTTTACACATGTTTTTAATACAAAAAATGTATAATTTCTTCTATTAAATAAATAAATACATAATTATTTTGTCTATAATAAAAAAAAATTTATAAACATTTTTTTGTATAAAGATATTTATTTCTTTGAAATAAATATCTATTTTTTATATAAATATCTATATAATACTTTTTGGATAATAAAAACACACATACTTTGTAAATGGCGTGAGCCGCTCATAAAGACACCAGAGAGTTCTCCTTCGACATCGGGTCCAGGTTGAAACGGCCCAAACGAAGTTGTGCGCATTGCGCCGTCTTTTGTCTTTCTTCGTTTTATTGTAGCCGTTGATTGACGTTTTATTCCCCCACGCCCCCCGGTATTTATTTTTTTATTACCCCGTAACTCATCTTCCTTCTTCTCGTGACCTTTCTTCCTTTTAAAAAAAATAAATGAAACGTCGTGAAACATTCAGGCGGCGCCGCCCGGGTCGGAGGAGCGGCCCCCGGCTCTGGACCAGGAGTCTAAATAATGGACTCTTTTTCCGAGGGCGACCCGACCCCGACTCTGAAGGAAAGACGAAAAGAAAGAATGAACGTGGCGTTCGAGAGCTTTTTCTTTTTTTTTAGGGTCCAAATATTGCGTTCCCGTTGAATTCAGCAGAATAAAACTGGCGTAGGATCAATTTGAATACGGCATGTTTTATTTTGTAGGGGCACATTGTAAAACACGATTTATATTTGTGATGTATGAAGTGTAGATGCACCGCTCTCGCGCTCAGCTGGTGAAGCGGTTCAGACGCAGAGGAAAAGCCCAAATCACACGAGGAAGCCAGGATGTCCAGTTTCAGCACTTATTGATTCATTAATCTCATTTTTGTGTCAGTTTCTCTTAAGTTTCTCTTTCTTCTCCTCCGTGGGGTCGCTGCTGGTTTCCTGCCCCTGTGGTAGGAGCTCGCTGTGAGTCGTTGCTGCAGCCGTGACGCGATTAGAGGAAGATTAGAGAGCAGCGAGTTGTTGTTGTTGTTGTTGTTGTTGATGATGTTGATGCTGCTCTGAAGAGTTTTAATCCATGCGTGTCGGGAGGAAAATACTTTTCTACTGCCGACTTCCTGTTGGCCAGACGACCCAACGACCTCTGGCTGTGTCGCTCTGATTCTCTTCTATAGTCCAACAGTTATCACCGATTTCTGGGGATGTATTGATTTTTATTTTTTCAGATTCATTGACAAATATTGCGTTCACTTTTAATATTTTTTTCAAACCAACAATCCAGATCCATCCATTCATCTTAGTTATATACAAATATATATATACTGTATATATTTATTTAAAATATATAATTTCATATTTAAATTTGTTGTTTATAATAATAAACAAAACGTTTTGTGTATAAAAATCTAAAATTATAAAAATAATTTGTTTTTCTTTATAATACAAAAATGTCTAATCTTTTCTCTAAATAAATAGATATTTTTATAGATACAAATTATATTTCTCAATAAGATTTTATATATATATACACACACACACACACACACACACACACACTGGAGTGTTCTTCAGGGGACCGCCGGGTGAGGGACTGATACGCCTTCCCTTTAGTTCCCCGGGGGTCACGTTTACATCTGAGCGTCTTCAGGCTTCACTCGGTTCCTTCTCTCACCTCCTCGGCTCCTTCCCTTCATCGCGCCTCACTCACATGTCAGCCCTGACGCTCGGCCTATAGGGGGAACCGGGGTGTGTGTGTGTGTGTGTGTGTGTGTGTGTGTGTGTGTGTGTGTGTGTGTGTGTGTGTGTGTGTGTGTGTGTGTGTGTGTGTGTGTGTGTGTGTGTGTGTGTGTGTGTGTGTGTGTGTGTGTGTGTGTGTGTGTGTGTGTGTGTGTGTGTGTGTGTGTGTGTGTGTGTGTGTGTGTGTGTGTGTGTGTGTGTGTGTGTGTGTGTGTGTGTGTGTGTGTGTGTGTGTGTGTTGGAGCAAAAACTAGACGGCAGTAATAATATATAGACGCATGTCTGAATACTTAAACTGCTGTTGGTGTTGTTTATTCGTGACCCTCAGACCGCAGTGAACTCTTCTATTACGGGTTTCATTCTGACGTTAAACGGGTCAGAATCATTTTATATTGCCTAGAAAACGTCTCCGTAAAACTATTTCCTTGGCAAAAACTACATTTTACCTAAATTGCATTATAACGCATCTAAATGTTAGAAGAGCCTGAGCCCCCTGGTGGTGAGGAGAGAGAATGCAGCTTTAACACACGAAGCATAGACTTCTATACAACCAGAGGAGTCAAGTAAACTCCTCTGTCCTTGACTTGTCCCCTGCCAAGTTTTCTTTCTGACTCCCTGAGGGTGGGGGTGGTGGGGGGGAGGTTGTCACGGCGACCAGTACATCGTCTTAAAGGTTGATTTATCGTCTCTCGGTCCGTGGCCAGTGAAGTGTAATCGATGCTCAAAGTCGCCGCTTTGCTTACGCCGCTCCTCTCACTTTTATATCGAGCCTCAAACCCCAAACCCTCGTCCGCCGCGCGCAGAAATAAAGTTAATTTGAACGTGAAGTTTGCCTTCATGGTGATGCCTTCATGGTGATGCCTTCATGGTGATGCCTTCATGGTGATGCCTTCATGGTGATGCCTTCATGGTGATGCCTTCATGGCGTGATGCCTTCATGGTGATGCCTTCATGGCGTGATGCCTTCATGGCGTGATGCCTTCATGGCGTGATGCCTTCATGGCGTGATGCCTTCATGGTGATGCCTTCATGGTGATGCCTTCATGGTGATGCCTTCATGGCGTGATGCCTTCATGGTGATGCCTTCATGGCGTGATGCCTTCATGGTGATGCCTTCATGGCGATGCCTTCATGCAGGACGCTCCTCCTCACCTGCAGGCGGCGGTCACACCTCGGGTCACATGACGTCCGTTTGGCGCTCTACACGTTGACGTCGTGATATCTTCAGACTTATGAAGTTAATTTACATTCTGACAGTTTATCTGGATTATAAAACCTGCATGAGATGTTGATGATTCTTCATGGCACAAGAAACCAGAACATCAATTGCAATTATATTAATATTTCAGCCGTGTGTGTGTGTGTGTGTGTGTGTGTGTGTGTGTCTCTCGACCCAGGGGGGGGGGGGAGCTGACAGGCGGATGGAGAGGCTTCTGTTGGAGGCCGATAAGCCTCCGTCATCCGACCTCCTCAAAACACACACACACACACACACACACACACACACACACACACACACACACACACACACACACACACACACACACACACACACACACACACACACACACACACACACACACACACACACACAGGGGCTTATTTTCTTTTTCTTTAACTCGTGTTCTCCTCCGTCAGATTTAGCTTCTTGTCTTTTTCTCTTTCTTCTTCTTCTTGTCTTCTTCTTCTTGACGTTTCATCCCAATGAAGCAGGATAGAGCCGCACGTCTATATATATTTATAAATTATATATATGATAAATATATATGTGTGTGTCATATTTCCAGAAGCTCCTTCTGAGGCTCGTGGAGATGTTTTTTATGTTTTTGGGGAGATTAATGAGGCCGACGGTCGACTCTCTTTCATCCTGACAAACGTGTGTGTGTGTGTGTGTGTGTGTGTGTGTGTGTGTGTGTGTGTGTGTGTGTGTCTTGATGCCCCAGCTCGGGGGTCCCGGTTCCCCCTGAAGTCCTTCATCACGTGATTGTTTTAAATTCCGATGAAATATCGTCTGCTGTCTGGAGCTTTACCAACAACAACAACAACAACAACAACAACAACAACAACAACAACCACCAGCCTCACATGGCTCCACTCGAGGTCTTAATGAAAGTTAAACGATGTTTCAACCGGACGTATTCATTTATGGACCAAGGCAATATTTATTTATTTATATTTCTGCAATAATAAGAGATGCTTCTATTCACAGGTGATACTGATGGACAAATATTGTGTGTGTGTGTGTATATATATATATATATATATATATATATATATATATATATATATATATATATATATATATATATATATATATATAATTCATTTTAATATGTATGAAGATGGATTATTTTATACTGAATGTGGAGTAGTGACGTAGAGACCTGTCAATCACCCTGAAGCCCCGCCCCCAGTGCAATGTGGAAGGCCATGTTCCTCTGTTAGATTAATGCCCCTCATCGTCCACTTAGCGGACGCATGCCGGCTGCACACGTTGTGGTCCATTAACTTCAGTTCGGTGGTCAGTTTCAGGTCTGCAGGACGAAGTTGATCACGGGGCTCGTGGCCCTGAGTGATGTCTGGTGTGACGGCCCCACCAGGCGGCTGCAGGACATTCATCTTTCCTGTGATTGTTTTTTCCCGTTCATCATCCCAAACGGACGCTCCGTCTCTCTGCCGCCGGGCCGCTGACCCGACGCTCAGAACCGCTCAGAACCGCTCCGCGAGGAGATTTAGGGACGTGGGGCGCTTCGGGAGCGACTAGGAGATGATGAACGACCGCCCCATCTCTCAGAAACTAGTCAAACGAGGAGACGGTCAAGAGTCCGAGTCCTGGGGACTGATGCTACAAGAATTCAGGATTACAATCATAAACGTGTGTTTTCAAGATTTTGTGAATCTTTTGCCAGAAACGTCTTTTTTTGTATAACGCTGAATGAAATCCGCTTGTGAGTTAATAACTCTGAGGATAAAACGTGTTCAGAGAAGAGACGTCATGACTCTGAGGGCTGGATGAGGGTCAGCTTACGGCTGATTTAATAACTCCACTTAATAATGGATCAAAAGATTTGGCGCAGCACAAAGCGATCGACAGGGTTTACGGCGGTGGTAAAAGCCGGTTTGATTGATCATGTGACCTGATTACCTCCTCTTCACCTCCTCTTCACCTCCTCTTCCTCCTCAGAGCGTCTTCGCCCTCCTGCTGGGGCCGTTCACCTTCTTCAACGCCCAGAAGACCAAATACCTGCAGATCCTCACGTCGCTGATGCGCTGGATCGGTGAGGATGAAGCGACATGTTGAGACTTTGATCTTCTTTAAACGTTAAGATGACAATTATCAACGATTACAACGGGAACAATTTAAAAAACAAACAATGAGTTTAAAGGGATTCTGTAATAATGATGATCAATAATTAAAGCAAAGAATCCACTGAAATTACAAAAGATATATAAATATGGAGTGTCAAATAAACACTCGTTCCTAATTGAGATTAAAATAGAATATCTAAGTTATATTGCGTGGTATAAGAAAATATTATAGATGAAATTAAAATGTAATATTGTAGATGTGGATTCCGTCCTTTTCTTTCTCCCTCCCTTTCACAATATCCCGTTAGTTTCTTTCTGCCTTCTTTTCACCCGACATATTCCCCCTCCTCCTCTTCCACCCCCTCCTCCTCCTCCTCTTCCACCCCCTCCTCCTCCTCCTCTTCCACCCCCTCCTCCTCCTATTCCTTCTCCTCCTCCGGTCTGTCCATCATGGTTTGGTCCTGCTCCCTGTCTTTGATTCTCATCTCCTTTCCTTCCTCGGGCGACAGACTTGACAGTTTGTCCCGAGCTAGATTGGAACGTCACTCAACGGGGAAAAAAATAAACCTGCTCCCGCCGTTAAAATCACAACGCCGCTAAATCACAACGCCGCTAGATCACAACGCCGCTAGATCACAACGCCGCTAGATCACAACGCCGCTAAATCACAACGCCGCTAGATCACAACGCCACTAAATCACAACGCCGCTAGATCACAACGCCACGGCTAGATCACAACGCCGCTAGATCACAACGCCGCTAGATCACAACGCCGCTAGATCACAACGCCGCTAGATCACAACGCCGCTAGATCACAACGCCGCTAGATCACAACGCCGCTAGATCACAACGCCGCTAGATCACAACGCCGCTAGATCACAACGCCGCTAGATCACAACGCCGCTAGATCACAACGCCGCTAGATCACAACGCCGCTAAGTTACAACGTTACTAAATCACAACGTTACTAAATCACAACGCCGCTAGATCACAACGCCGCTAGATCACAACGCCGCTAGATCACAACGCCGCTAGATCACAACGCCGCTAGATCACAACGCCGCTAGATCACAACGCCGCTAAATCACAACGCCGCTAAATCACAACGTTACTAAATCACAACGTTACTAAATCACAACGCCGCTAGATCACAACGCCGCTAAATCACAACGCCGCTAAATGACAACACCGCTGAATCACGATACTGAATCACAGCCCTAGTACCCTGGGCATGTAGATTTCAGGGTGGCGGGCCGCCCCCCTGTTATAATGGTAGGGGAAACACTGAATTAGGATCCGTTAAAACAAGTCTGTTATGAAAAGTGTCATGTGGGTATTTAAAGTGAAGAGTTGTGTGATTGTAGGTAAACATGCCCCCCCCCCCCCCCCCCTCTCTGACATCCGGCCTCCAGAGTGTTTTACAGGTATTTCATGGCAGCTTTAACTCTTGATCCGCCTCGTCTCCGCTGGCTTTTAAACGTGTTTCCATCTAAACGACGAGGAGCACGGACACAACATGTTTGTGGAGCGTTTTGACTTTGAGACCCTCTGCAGACGCGAGCCCTCTCCTACCCCTGCTGCAGGAGGAGGAGGAGGAGGAGGAGGAGGAGGAGGAGCTATTACCCATCGGCTCTACAGAGGATCACCTCTCTAATTGACATTGAGTGGCGTGAGAGGGGGGGTGTACAAGTTAACGCTCAGCAGACTAGCATTAACCACCTTTTGAGCGGACGTCGCCGTCTATTGAGTCAGCTCAGCTGTCACATTTATTTCACATTTAAATTGCATTTATTTCACATTTAAATCACATTTAAATCTCATATATTTTACATTTAAATCGAATTAAAATCTCATATATTTTACATTTATTTCACATTTAAATCACATATTTTACATATATTTCATATTTACTTCAGTGGGAAGAAGAAAAAGATTATCAGCTTTATTTTCACCCTCAAATTCTACTTTTCCTTCAGCTGAGCTGATAACTGAATGTTATGGAGACTTAATGATCCGTGAAACAAAGATTAGTTATTCAGAGTCCAACGGACCATAAAGCGGGGGGCGCTTTAGGGGCGGGGCTACCAGGTGATTGACAGTTCGAGCCCAGAGACCTCTGAGATGACCTCTGAGATGACCTCTGAGATGAGCTCTGAGATGACCTCTGAGATGACCTCTGAGATGACCTCTGACACCTCCTCCTCGTGTTTGTCATCGGTGTGAATGTAACTGAGAGCGTCGGAGGTCACAGCGTTCCCTCTCAAGGTCACGGCCGTCGGGTGATTTGCATCGCCGGCCCTGTAGGTGACGGACGAGCCGCTAATTATGTGTCTGTGTGACACCTTCTCAGTTCACTCAGCAGGCCGGTGTGGGGGCGGGGCCTAAACGTGAAGGTGAAGAAGACGCTCGCAGCCGGGAACAGAAAAGCCCGATCCTCCTCTTCGTCCTGTTTGTTTTTGTTTTCACTCGCTTGAGGAGTTTTTAAGGAAAAAGAGTTGATGCATGAACAAGGATGTTGAAAAAACATGTTGTCACTCACATGACTGAACAGTGGCGTCTGCTGTCGGCATCTTCCCGGATTTATTTATTTACTTATTCGGTATATATATATATATATTGTTAAGTTTATTTAAATATGAATATATCATTATTTTAATATTTATTAATATAATGTGTATATATAATCTTTATATATATATAAATAATATAAATATATTTATTTACGTTATTTTTTTCTTCCAGTTGTTTCTTTGATTCTACTTTCCTGTCTCTCTCTCTCTCCCCCCTCCCCCCTCTCCCCCCAGCCTTCACCATGATGATCGTGTTGGCGCTCCTCCGTATCTCTAAGGGCGCCGGTGAGGGCCGCCCCCCGGCCGCCTCCCTCTCCGGCGTGCCCAACCTGTTCGGCGTGTGCGTGTACTCCTTCATGTGCCAGCACTCGCTGCCCTCGCTGGTCACGCCCATCTCGGACAAGCGGCGCGTGGGCGCCCTGGTGCTGGCGGACTACGTGCTGATCCTGGCGTTCTACGCGCTGCTGTCCTTCACCGCCATCTTCTGCTTCGACAGCTCGCTGCTGCACGACATGTACACGCTGGACTTCACGGACAACTGCAGCGTGCTGGACGCGCCCGTGCTGCGCTACTTCCTGGGCCTCTTCCCGGTGTTCACCATCAGCACCAACTTCCCCATCATCGCCGTGACGCTGCGCAACAACTGGAAGACGCTGTTCTACCGCGACGGCGGCACGTACCCGTGGGTGGTGGACCGCGTGGTGTTCCCCCTCATCACGCTGGTGCCCCCCCTGGTGGTGGCCTTCTGCACCCACAACCTGGAGTCCCTGGTGGGCATCACGGGCTCCTACGCCGGCACGGGCATCCAGTACGTGGTGCCGGCGTGCCTGGTGTGCTGCGCGGCGCGGCGCCGGGCCGGCGGCGGCGGCGGCGGCGTCGTCGGGGGGGGGGCGGGGCGAGGGCGGCGCCGTCAACAAGCACCGCTCGCCCTTCCACCACGCCTTCTGGGTGTGGTTCGTGCTGGTGTGGGCCGCCTCCTGCCTCATGTTCGTCACCGCCAACATCATCCTGAACGACGTGAAGAAGTGACCTCAGACATGGCGGAGTGATCCGCCCACGAGGCCTTCCTGGCTGCTGATTGGACGGCGGCCGCCTCACGGGGCGGTCCTCGCTTCACATAATTAAGAGTCATTTATCCAGAAAAAAGGGACCAAAGAGAAGCTGGGACGATGCATGATGGATCATAAAGGGGATTATTAAACGGGTCTCACCAGGACGTGCACAAAAGTACTTTTTAGAAAAAAATTAAGAAAAAGAAGAAGAAAGAAATTGTGTGTGTGTATGTATATATATATATATATATGTGTATGTATATATATATATATATATGTGTATATATATATATATATATATATATATATATATATATATATATATATATATCTCTTGGCTTGCTTCAGAGATCCATTAAAATGTATTAAAGCAATCGGAAAGAAAAAGCTGGTGAACGATGGAGGAGGAGCTCCGCCTCCGTGTAGCACCCCGGGGTGCAGGCGGGGTTCTTGACACCCGTCAGCGCCTGGGGGGTGAGGGGGGGGGGGGGGGTGAGCCAAATGTAGTCTAGTGGTGTTGGGTTGTGCCTTTTTTTGTGAATGGACTTCCTGACGCTCTTCACCTCCTGCGTCTGTCTTTCTTCTTAAAGGGCCAGCGCGTAGCATTTAAGGGGGAATCCATTGGGAGAAATGTTAATGTTCTAAGAGTTTTTTTCTTTAGTTTGTAATACCTGTGAACCAAATTAGTCGTGTTTTTGTTCCTGTATTATTGTATGTGTTTATCTACATCCGGAGCCAGCCGCCATTGTTTTAGATTTTATTCCAGCTTTTCACAAGTGAGAAGTTTCAGTTAATTGCAATATGCGGACTCGCCACCAGGGGCCGCCAAATCACACAGTATTAAAGCAAAACAAGAAAAATAAAGTTATAGAATCTATCTGTATTATTCACGCCCGTCGGCTCAGACGCACGCAGAGATCCTGAAAGCGCCGTTGTTACTTAGTCACGCCTCTTCTCCACGTTTACGAGTTTTTTATGCGAGAATAAAGAGTAAAAACCTGAGATGATTTTAATTCAGTCTGCTGGCTGATTATTTATTGATTATTCTTGTTTGTGCCTTTTAAAAAAAAAAAAAGTTTCTTCAGTTTTCCAGTCAAACTTTTGCACGTTAAACTTTTCAACGGACACTCAGCATCTTTGTTGTTTGGGTTATTTTCTTTCTTTGTTGACACTAATTTGTCATTTATTTGGATGTTTGTACGACGGTTTAATGGATGCTCTTGTTTCACTTCTGTGAGAGACGATAATAAAATGTTTATGTTCCTCCGAACCTCACAAACCCACTCTGGTCTTAATTAACTAACTAATTAATTGTTGGTAGTAAATCTGAGCCTCATCCGAAGAGAAAAGGCCAGAGCGAAGTCGGCCATTGTTTTATCGAACGCTTTGACCGAAAGACGGCAAACGCCACATCCTTACGTTTCACAATAAAAGCCCTCCAGGTCATAGTTTTGTTTTTTTAGCTTTAAGAAACTTGTTTCTTCACTTTTAAGACTCAACAAACTACCTGAAGGACTTGTTGCTCAACACTTGATATGTTTAAATACGAGAGGTAATAAATACACAAATAAATACACTAAATAACCCACTAAATACATCACTAAATACACCAGTACCTACAACCCTCCTCCTCCCAGTCAGGCCGGTGTCTGGCTGCTCAGCCGGATGCTGAGCCTCATCCTCCATCCAGACTTTCAGAGGATCTGCTCTCCAGGTAATTGGCCTCTCTCTCTTTTAGTTATTTATTATTTTTTTTCCACCTCACTTCACCTCAATCTTCTCTGTCTTTTCTTTTTTTTATTATTGACGCCCCATATTCCTGTTTTTTATTATCAAACCAAAACCGCCTCCAGAATATCAATCTGCACTCGAGCTGTAATTTAACGTGTGTGTGTGTGTGTGTGTGTGGTTGTGTGTGTGTGTGTGTGTGTGTGTGTGTGTGTGTGTTCGTGTTCGTTCAGGGGGCCGGAGATATAATTGGAAATGCAAACCTGGCCGTCCTACCCGGCGCCGTGTTTAACCCCCGCAGCGCTCGCTGCTCCAGGCTCACGTGATGAAGGTGAGAACTCTTCTTCACTGAAGCAGATGAGGTTATTATTTATTTTTGAAATGTTCTTATTCACTTAAATATCTGTTTTACTTTTTGGTTCTAAATGTTTCTCATATTTAGCTGAATATGAAAACTGTCAAACTTTAAATGTTGCATAACTATACATTACTTAACAATCATATATATATATATATATATATATATATATATATATATATATATATATATATATATATATATATATATCTCAGAAAATTAGAATATTGTGATAAAGTTCTTTATTTTCTGTAATGCAATTAAAAAAAACTAAAATGTCATGCATTCTGGATTCATTACAAATTCTTTTAATATTGCTGATTATGGCTTACAATAGCAATATTAAAAGAATAAAAGGCTTGCAATATTTCAGTTGATTTGTAATGAATCCAGAATGCATGACATTTTAGTTTTTTTAATTCCATTACAGAAAATAAATAAAACTTTATCACAATATTCTAATTTTCTGAGACATATATATATATATATATATATATATATATATATATAATTTGTTTGTTGGATTTTTATTGGTCAGATTTTCCAAATCAATCGATCAAATCCACTTCTATTGAATAAATTACTTAAATATTATTAATGATATTAATATATATTACACTCTCCTTATTGGGCGGCAGCACACGGGACGCTGTGATTGGACGCCGCGGACCGCCTCGGCCAAAAGGTTGAGTTCACCTTGCCTCGCTAATAAGTCATTTCTGGAGGGGGTGGGGGAGGAGGAGGAGGAGGAGGAGGAGGATGGGGGGGGGGGTGAACACTGTCGACAAGATAAGACCCACAATGCACCTCCAGGAGCTTGTTCACTGACCGTCAGCAGAGTGTTCAGTACCCTGAAGACAAGAGACATCTTCCTCATCTTCATATTCCTCCATCTTCCTCTTCATCACCTTCATCCTCCAGCTTTAACACATGAAGCATAGCCTTCTATACAACCAGAGGAGCCCCCTGGTGGTCAGGAGAGAGAATGCAGCCT
>CM070091.1:18843876-18908876 GCA_036178185.1 Liparis tanakae | reverse complement strand
AAGTGATCACACCGAGCGCCTAGAGGAGCTCGGGGCGCTCGGGGCGCTGGAGGCGCGTGTTTCTATTGTACTTCTCAGATATTGGTCTGAACCTCTTCGTCTTCTCTCAGGTCGACTCGGCCTGGCGGGAACACAGATGGCGCCACGTCGGCGGCCATCTTGGACGCTGATGGGCGGCTAGGCGGCGGCTTCATCAAAAGAGTCAAAAGTCAGTCGTTAATATTTAATGTCGTGAAACGTGCCCCGCACAGCGCCACCTGGCTGCACCCCGGGAGAAATCCTGAGTCATACAATCAGAATTTACACAGCGGATTTAAATTTATCCGAAAAAAATACTTTTAAAAAGCTGACGTTTGGCTCTTGTTTTGTTTCATTAACGTGTTTCTTCTTCCCGCTCATTTGTCTCCATGGTGTTTTAAACTTTCCTTTTCCCGGCTATTCCTTCCCGCCTATTTCGTTTTCCCGCCTATTTCTTTCCCGCCTATTTCGTTTTCCCGCTTATTTCTTTTCGCTTTTATCTCTTTTCCCGCCTAATTCCTTTCCCGCCTATTTATTTCCCGCCTAATTCCTTTCCCGCCTATTTCCTTTCCCGCCTATTTATTTCCCGCCTAATTCCTTTCCTGCCTATTTATTTCCCGCCTAATTCCTTTCCCGCCTATTTCCTTTCCCGCCTAATTCCTTTCCCCCCTAAAAATTAAAGCAGGTCCAAGCGAGGATCCTTCAAAGCTCCGAGGAGTCGTGTTTCCTTCAGTCGTCTCTCACCTCCAGCTGCTTCTTAAAAAGCTTGTTCTATGTTCTCTTATCCTTATTGATTCATAAGAGCCTCCCTCATATCGACCAATCAGTGCGTCTCATGGACTTATGGTCTGCATGCGTCATGCTACGTACTAAAGTGATTCATTTAATCTCCACAATCAATTTAAGAAATCAATACATTTATGAAACATGTATTATATACTGCAATCTGAATATAGACTTATTAAAAAGATTAGATTATAATTTCCCTGAATTTTCAGAAGATCACCACATCATTGTCGGGGGGGGGGGGGGGGTCTTTATTTACAGGAAGGTCTCCAGGTTTCCACACTGCAGAAAAGATAAAATAATAATAGAAAAATAGATCAAACTGAGTTACAGCGAAGAGGATTCAGGAGGGCGAGCGAGGAGAGGAGAGCGAGAGACCAGAGGGCAAAGTGTCACACACACACACACACACACACACACACACACACACACACACACACACACACACACACACACTGAAGTAATGGAGTTATACCTTCAGTCTTGACGGTTTCCTTTAAAAGTCTTGACGATCATCTTTTCTTGCTAAACTTTAGGTTTATTAAGTTTTCTAGTTTATTAACAAAAACAACAACAACAACTCCCAGCCTCCAGAGGATAATAATGCATTAATGTAAATATAATATTTAGCCGCTCGCCATCGTTCTTTGCGCTCGGCGCCACAGTGGAGACTCACGGCAGAGGAGTCGGCTCTCGGCCAATCACGGGTTGGGGGGGGGGGGCACTTCCATTGCCCTTGTGCCCGGCCATCAGCAAAGAGGGATTGATGCTCACCATGGTGAGGGGGCGTGGCTTCCCCTCAAGGCCGACGCCGGCGACCTCCGGAGCTGGAGGACGGTGACGTGTTTACATTAAGAGTCCATCGGGGGGAGGGGGGGGGGGCACGGACACACGTAAAGCGTGTGTGTGTGTGTGTGTGTGTGTGTGTGTGTGTGTGTGTGTGTGTGTTCTACATACGTACACGTGCTGTAACCTGGCGCCGGGCAAAAAGATGAAAGGAAATAACTTGAATACATTTTTCATTTCTTAGAATAAAAGCAGCAGGAGGTCTTTGACACGTTGATCAGGGAAATCCAACGAAAACATTCAGAGCACGACTCGGTGAACAGAGGGGAGACTTCCTGGTTGGTGTCAGTTGTTGTTGTTGTTGTTGTTGTTGTTGTTGTTTTCATGCCCTTTGCTGACGCACACTTCCCCTTGATCCCTCCATCCATCGGTCTTCACTTCCCATCTGTTGGCGTCCTCTCGTTCCCATGGCGACGCCCTGGCAGGGCAGACATGTGGGCCCGCCATCTTGTTTCCCTCGACAGTGCAGTTCAGAGAAAGGCCCCTAGGGGGGGGATAATGGCTCCATCAGGACCGACAAGCTGCTCCTGGACCGGATCCAACAGGGCCGGTCCACAGCCCCCCCCCCCCCCCCCCTCGGATTATAGAGCCTTCATAATAAAAGAGGCTTTATTTAATTAATTAATGAGTCGTGTTCGGACTTTTGAATTATTTCAGTTTCATAAGAATTGAGTATTTACATTTTTCTGATGAACGGCTTTGCAAGAAGAGGTATTTAAATCTCTTCACATCAGAATAAAATGAATATCTAAAAACATTTAAAGTATTTTAGAAGTTTTTAATCTCACGTTTTTCATGAAAAGTAAAACAAAGAATATAAAGTGGACTAGTCCATCCTGGGTCAGGTGACCATGGTCAGGACAGAAAAGCTCCTTTGAGAAACCGCCGTACGCAGATCGGAATATCGATCGTCTGGATATCGGTTACGCAACATCGCCGGTTGGTTTAATCCATCGCCGGTTGGTTTAATCCATCGCCGGTTGGTTTAATCCATCACTAGTTGGTTTAATCCATCGCCGGTTGGTTTAATCCATCACCGGTTGGTTTGATCCATCACTAGTTGGTTTAATCCATCGCCGGTTTGTTTAATCCATCACCGGTTGGTTTGATCCATCACTAGTTGGTTTAATCCATCGCCGGTTTGTTTAATCCATCACCGGTTGGTTTGATCCATCACTAGTTGGTTTAATCCATCGCCGATTTGTTTAATCCATCGCCGGTTGGTTTAATCCATCACTAGTTGGTTTGATCCATCACTAGTTGGTTTAATCCATCACTAGTTGGTTTGATCCATCACTAGTTGGTTTAATCCATTGCCGGTTTGTTTAATCCATCGCCGGTTGGTTTAATCCATCGCCGGTTTGTTTAATCCATCGCCGGTTGGTTTAATCCATCGCCGGTTGGTTTAATCCATCACCGGTTGGTTTAATCCATCACCGGTTGGTTTAATCCATCACCGGTTGGTTTAATCCATCACGCGTTGGTTTAATCCATCACCGGTTGGTTTAATCCATCACTAGTTGGTTTAATCCATCACTGGGAGGCTCGCCACCCTAATTCATACTTCCATTAGCCTTATCATGTCACGGCCCCGCCTTCCTCCCCTTCCCCTTCCTCCTCCTCCTCTTCCTCCTCGGGTCTTGAAACCACCTCCCTGATTAAAGAGGGATCCGTCAACATGGCCGTGTGTTCGGATGACGCCACCTCGAGTAATCACGATATTTATTAGAGAAGTGCTCCGGCTGCCGTCGGCGTGGAAGTCACATGACGCGGCGTTCCCCCGGCAGACGGCATAATAATATAAAATAAAACCAACACTTTAACTTAGTCGACTTCTGGAAGTTAACTTGTGCAACAAGGCGATTTGTTTTAAGCAAAATAAACAGAATTTCCTATAAAATTACACATAGTTTGAATTCACAACGTTAAGCATTTAATTAAAACTCTAAGTGAGAATAATATTTTCTTAATGAGTTTTTGGTTTGTTATAAGTCCAGAAATGATCATGACTTAAATAAATACATTTAAATATATATAAATCCATGTTTATATTTATATATATTACTTTATATATTATATTAAGTACTATACTACTATATGTATATATATATATATATTTATGTATATATATATATATTTTTTTATGTATATATATAAATATCTCAACAAATTTATATTTATATGTATATATATATATCAATATTTATGTTCCAAAGGTACTATACTACTGTATATATATGTGATTGAAGTTTTCTTTAGTGGCTTTAATGATGTAGTTAAGTCAGAAGCAGCTGTTGGCTCGTTGCATCATCTGGTTGCGTAACATCAGACGTCTCTGAGGGACACGTCGATGTTTTCTGTCTCTGATTTAGTGAGCGAGGTGAAAGTCAAACATCTTTCTCGTGTAACGTTTACGTTATTTTGTCCACCCCCCCACTGCAGTGTTGCGGTCCTCAGAGCTGCAGTGAAAAGGAGACTTCAAGGATTTATCAAACACGCAGCAGGCTGCAGGCCTCTGCAGGGACGCAGCTGGTCAGCCGGGCACGTGTGTGTGTGTGTGTGTGTGTGTCTGTGTGTGTGTGTGTCTGTGTGTGTGTGTGTGTGTGTCTGTGTGTGTGTGTGTGTGTGTGTGAGAGAGTGAAGCCTGGCTATCTTCCATCTCCAGCTGGTTTGATTAAACACATCACTAACACGTCGTCTGCAGGTTAAGCAGAAGGGTCTGTAAGACGGAGCGAAGGGCAAAGAACCGCCGGCTCCAGGACCAACGGGTGAGTCCACACGTTACTGTACCTTTAAGACAACGCAAGTTCTGAAGTTGAACCAACAAGGCTTCTATACAACCAGAGGAGTCGCCCCCTGGTGGTCAGGAGAGAGAATGCAGCTTTAATGCATGACACATAGACTTCTATACAACCAGAGGAGTCGCCCCCTGGTGGTCAGGAGAGAGAATGCAGCTTTAATGCATGACACATAGACTTCTATACAACCAGAGGAGTCGCCCCCTGGTGGTCAGGAGAGAGAATGCAGCTTTAACACATGAAGCAGAGACTTATATACAACCAGAGGAGTCTGTTGTAAGGTGAGCATGAAGTGTACATTTAAAGGGAGGATGATGTCATCTTTCCTTGATAAGCAGTGAGCCCGAGGCTCCTCGTCAGCGTCTCGTCTCTCTGGTCAAAGTCAGATCTTAAGAGAATGCAGGCTTTTCAAAATAAAGTTCCGTCTTCACAGGAAACAACTGGTTCATGTTTAGTTTAGGACTCGCTCATAAAGCCGTGAGTATAGTGACCTCTGGTAACACATTAAGTACTTTAAAATAAAAAAAGGTTTTTGAAAAAATTACAATAATTTGAACCCGTTTCTATTTTTTAAGTTAAATATTTTAACGTTTACGGTTTCCTTGAGATGGATCATCCTCCTAAAGAACGGTTAACACACGTGGAACTGTTTCATGGACGCTTACACAGGAAATGTGTGTGGTAGATACGTACATCTATACTTAAAGTCAGATCTGCTTACAACACATTAAGAGAATGCAGGATTTTCAAAATAAAGTTCCGTCTTCAGAGGAAACAACTGGTTTATGTTTAGTTTAGGTCACAATAACTGAGATGGGAGCTGAAAGGTCTGTTGGTGGTCCTCTCCCTGTAGAAGATGCAGTTATTCATGGTTTAATAACCTCCTCCTCCTCCTCCTCCTCCTCGTTCCAGCTTCTTTTTTAAGTGGAATATTTAAACTGACGCCCTTTGACCCCTCTGAGGAAGGTCACCTCTGCTCATGAACTCAGGTGCAGCATCATCATCATCATCATCATCATCATCATCATCATCATCATCATCATCATCATCATCATCATCATCATCATCATCATCATCATCATCATCATCATCATCATCATCATCATCATCATCATCATCATCATCAGCAGCAGCATCGTCCCGCAGGCCGGTTCCACGGAGCCAGGCACCGTGAGACTCTTCCAACTCGCGCCAGCTGATGAAAAACGAGCGTTTAAGGATTTCCAGCGAGTCCCCGAGAGCGCCGAGTCCCCCGGCTCGTTCCACTGCCGAGGAGGAGGAGGAGGAGGAGGAGGAGGAGGAGGAGGAGATGTGGGGCATCGCAAATAGCCGGTGATATATTTCATCCGGCGTTGTGCAGAATCATTTATCATCTGCACTGCAATCAGCCCCCCACCTCCTCCACCTCCACCTCCTCCTCCTCCTCCTCCTCCTCCTCCTCCTCCTCCTCCTCCTCCTCCCCCCCATCATGTCTGCAGGTCTCGGAGAGGAGAGCTGAATACATAAAAGCGTCACCGCTGCTCCGGCACGTCCTCGTCTGTCTATAAATCCTCTGGATTCCTTCAGAGTGTCATGAAGACAAGGAGCTCAAACACGGAGGAGGAGGAGGAGGAGGAGGAGGAGGAGGAGGAGGAGGAGGGGGGGGGGACACGTGGTGATTCTACATATGATCCATTTTCACATTTTGGGTTATTTTAATTAGCATGACACAATAATTCCACACGTGTTGCCTCTGTAATGACGTGGAGGAGGAGGATGAGGAGGAGGAGGAGGAGGAGGAGGAGGAGGAGGAGTCTCTCTTCACTTCCCCCTCATTAACTTCACTTTGGGGACTTTTCACTTGAGTAGACGGTGAGAAATCCTCTTCATTTGTGAGAAATATAAATATTATTTGAATAACTTGAATTGTTCCAGACATCCAGGTGTGAATAGATGCTGCCTGAGAGAAGACTTGTTGTTGTTTACTTGTTGTTGTTTACTGGCTTTAACAACGTCACACAGCTGAGTTAGACATCATCTGTTTCTGATATTAACCCTCTGTATTCTCTGTGTGCAGCTCGTTGATGACGTGGTTCCCCGCGGGCGGCGGGACGATCTCCGGCCCTCCAGCCGAGGTCGGCCGGCATCGAGGCTCCACGGCGCTCAGCGGAGGAGGAAGAGGAGGAAGAGGAGGAAGAGCGGTGAAACTAAGTTTATTTAAAACAGACCAATGTCCCACAATCAATAAGCACAGTGGAGCTATAGATGTAAATATATATATATATATATATATATATATATATATATATATATATATGTGTGTGTATGTATATCTAAAAAAAGAAAAAATATATATATGTATATATATTTTTTCTTATATTTTTAGATGTATATCTAAATATATATACATATATACACACATATATATACACATACATATATATATAGATGTATATCTAAATATATATATATATATATATATATATATATATATATATATATATCTTTAAATATATAACAACATTGCAGTAGTCGTTCAGCTCCTGGAAGACCTTTATAAAGAGAAACATATACATATTTAATCTTTGGATTTCAAAGTAAAAGGCAGAGACGTATGATTTCTTGTTAAAAAGGTTGAAGGATGTTTATTTCTCATACACTTACTTCAAAACAGTACTCAGTATATATGAGTATATATATATTTATATATAGTGCCGACTGCCCACGGCTCTGTAGTCGTGGTGACGGCTGCCGTGAGGGGCGGCCATGTTTCCTCTGGCGGGTCAGCACGTGTGGTCGGATGCTTATTAGGTTTATTTTGGCTGTGATCAATTATGATTAAGGATGTTGTTGTTGTTGTTGTTGTTGTTGTTCTGCCACCATTCCCGAGGCCAGAGGTAATAATCCGTGTCCTCTCCAGGGAAGCAACATTAGTGTTGCCTCTAGTTCTCCTTCTACTACTTTGGGGACAATACATTACAGTTACTAATAATAATGCTAAGCTAAAGCTTTGTGCCGTTCTTCCTAACGATTTTAAGTTAATTGATTACTATTAATTGGTCATTGCATGTATTGATAATAACCAGCAGCGCATCACATTTCATAAAACACTTCTTCTCTGATTCAAACGTGTGTTCCAGTCGCAACGTGATCGTGGAGAGAATCCCTCTCGGCTCAATGGAGGAGCGCTCTGTCACCGCTCACGGGGTCAGAGGTCACGGCTTCTTCCGCCAGAGTCGGCAGATTGAACTAATAGATTGAGTACGTGGCGTCGTTATGTCACCGTGTTTAACATATAGATGACGGATGGTTCCAGAAGGCCCTTGAGATGACCTTGCTCTTTATTAAAGGGGAACAATGGAAACACACACAATGCGTCTGTATGTATTCCCTCCTTTGATCTTTAAAAAAAGAAATCCCAGTCAAATCCCACGAGCGCCGGAGGAGCCGAACGCCTCGCGGTGGTTTTAGAAAACGTGTCGAACGGGTTTTCATCACATCATCGTGTCAATAATAAATCCTCTCAATTAAAACGGTGAGAACCCAAATGGAAAAAAAGAAGGAGAAGAAATGAAGAACAAATGTCTCAAGTGGTGGTCGGGTGGAGAGGCTCCGGTATACTGTCTCCCGTACGTCTTTCACATAGCAACACAGCGTCTACAAATCCTTTAGATAAACAATCAACAGGTTAAATTCTTACGTCTTAAATACTTTTTCAACCTTTGCCTTCGTTCTTTGAGTCTCTTCTCCGCCGGATGTTCCCTAGATATTATTGCACCGATGGTTGAGAGACGACTCTCACATACTCTCTTGGTGTAGAGTTGGGTGGTTGCCTCCACCTCCACCGGCGTGCCCTTGCTTTATGAGCCCATGCCGGTCCGGTGAGGCTCCGGGCTCAGACCTCTGACTCCAGGCTCGACACCCGGCCCCAGGGCTTTGGCACGTAGGCGCTGTTGACTCGGCGGGCCACCAGCACCTGCCGCCGCTCCCTGCTGCCGGGGCCCGGCTCGTCCCGCCTCCCGGCGCCGTCGTAGGCCCCGAACATGTGGTCGCGGTAGACCGCCTGCCGGTCCCCCGCGCGAGGCGGCACGGCCGCGCCGTCCGGGCAGCGGCTCGCGCAGGGGAACAAGTGGCACTGGTCCTTGGGGGCGTCGTAGAACCGGGAGGAGGGTCTCTGGGTCACGTACACCGGCAAGTCCGTGTAGGAGTCCAGGTAGGTGGAGTAGTGTCTGTGCACCACCGTGGAGGAGGAGGAGCGGCTCAGGGCGGCGGAGTTCTGCAGGATGGCCTCCCTGTAAGAGGGCAGCCGGGTGGACTGGGAGTACTTGAGCTTCTGCGTGTAGGGGTAGGAGCCCATGTGGGCCGGGTCCAGGTAGGCGGGCTCTGCAGACAACGGGTAGCAGGACAGGTTGTGCCCCAGACTGCCGTACAGCTTGTGGGGCCTCGGGTGGCTCACGACCCCCCGGGGGAACAGGTCGGGCACGTCCACGCGGCCGCAGGAGGCGGACGGGGAGGCCTTGGTTTCGTCCGCGCTGTGGATCCAGTCGTTGTGGATCCGGTCGCTGTGGATCCGGTCGCTGTGGATCCGGTCGCTGTGGATCCGGTCGCTGTGGATCCGGTCGCTGTGGATCCGGTCGCTGTGGATCCGGTCGTTGCCCCACGTGGCTTTGAGGAAGGAGGCGCGGCGGTTGAGCTTGTCCTTCCCCAGGAGCGGCACGTCGTCCATCTCGGGCTCCAGGTAGGACTTCATGCAGGAGTTGCAGCCGGCGCCGCTGCCCGGGTAGCGCCTCGGGGCGGCCACCGGGGCGTGGCTGTGCAGGAGGTGGTTGGCCCTCAGCTCGGCGAGGCAGGGTCGAGGCTCCTCGTAGTCGGCCCTCACCCTGGGGTCCGCGGTGTCGAAGGCGTAGCTGTGGGACCGCCTCCTGCGGCTCACGCAGTCGGGCGGGTAGCTGAACTTCCTCCTCAGCGGCGCTCTGTGCTCCACGAACAAGTCGGGCACCTGGAACTCCCTGTAGGAAACGAACGGGGACGCCGGGTGGCCGGCCGGGTTCTCCACATACAGCCTGCTGCCGTGGTGGGGGGGGGCGGCGGCGGGGAGGGGGTCCCGCATGGCGATGTGAGGGCTGCTGAGGCTGGAGATGGGCAGAGTCCTCTCCAGGACGTGCTGGCTGCTGCGGGCGGGCAGCGTGTAGCGCAGCGGGGCGGCGAGCGGCGCCGAGCGCGGCGTCTCCAGGAGGGGCTGGGCGCTGCAGTCCCCGTAGTGGATGGAGAAGGTGGGGGTGGGGGCGAGGGCCCGCTGGGAGTACGGCGAGTGGTTGTCCGTGATGCTGGAGATGTAGGGCAGGCGGCCGTGGGTCACGTCCGCGGCCGTCAGGCGGGGCGGGGGCGGCCCGACGCGCCCGTTGTCGACGCCGCGCCGGCTCCAGTGCTCGAGCGTCTTGGTGGCGTTGTCCAGGGAGTTCTCCACCCGGGCGGAGGACACGATGTCCTTGGCCGTCTTCAGCATCTTGAGCATGTTGGCCTGCGTGTAGTTGGCGGTGACGTCCGGACTCGGCATGCTGCCGTTGCGGTCGCTCTGCTCCACGCCGTTGAAGCAGCTGTAGATGCCCTGCAGAGAGACGTAGGGGCGTCAACGGGGTTCAGGGGTGATTGCACCTTTTACTCCATGAGACCTTGGAGATACAGAAAAGGTCCTAGATAGATAGATGCACCTCTATAGAAAGAGAGCAGTTGGCTAGAGGCAGAGAGAACTCACTACCACAGATATAACGCCACAACCACCATGAGTACAAACCTCTTCTAAACATCGGGATCTATGTATCCGAAAGGTTGTCAATTGGCCCAGAAGTTCTACCAATGGAATGGAGACTAGATGAGCTTTTTGTCATTAACTGTTTACATGTCACAACCTCTACTGATGGCCTCTCCTCTCCCGTCACGTGACAGTCGGTCTCTCTCGGGTTCACCGATGAGTAAACCATCGCCTCACGTTCTTTTCACAGGACGCGGTTCGAGTAATCGGTTTCTTGGAGACGACTCCCAGCCCCGAGGGAGTCTCTGTGATCGTGCTCTCGTCGCCGCGTATTAACTCTCCATCTTTTAATCCCACCAGCTTTATTTAACTTTCAATGCATCTGTTTGGAAAACCTAATCTCGCCGACTGACTGCCGTCGACACGCAGATGAAGGTTTTTCTTTTAATGGGGCAATTTAAATTCAATTTCTCCGGGATCACGGCCGTCACGATATTACAGCAGAGTGATCCCCGGAGTCCTCCGGTGCGTTCAACTCATTTGGATTTTATCGCCAGTTTTTTCTTTTTTTTAATATTGTCGTTGCCCTTGACCTATTATTGCTGCCCATGTCTTCATTTGACTCGAGTCTATCGAAGGAGACCTTCGAAAGGAGACCGCACATATGTTACAGCTTCTATACAACCAGAGGAGTCTCCCACTGGTGGTCAGGAGAGAGAATGCAGCTTTAACACATGAAGCGTAGACTTCTATACAACCAGAGGAGTCGCCCCTGGTGGTGAGGAGAGAGAATGCAGCTTTGTCTCAGTACTTGTACTCTGTAATGACAGTAACATGTAATCTGAATCTGAATCTTCTGCACATTCTGTTTCCTCAAACATGTCGGCGGATGCCATCAAGCGAGACCCGATCCTCGCCGCGTGACTCACTCTGCTGATGGCGAGGAGGAAGTTGAGGCGGTGTGCTTTGCGGACCGAGTGGCGTAGCTTCCAGTAGAGCATGTGTTCCCAGGCGAACACCAGCAGGCTCAGGCCCATGGCCACCAGCAGCATGTAGAAGACGCCCGCCATGTTGTCGATGTCCAGCTTGCTGCTCATCACCTCCTTCTTCTCGTTGCGGCAGATCCCCGTGAGCCAGACGGTCTGCAGCTTCTGGATGTCGCCTGCGCGGAGAAGAAAAACGCGTATTTGCATAACACTGGTATTATTTGGGGTATAGAAACAGCCCCCCCCCCCCCCCCCCCCGGCCCCCTCACAGGGAAATTAATTTGCTTGAGATAATGACATTTCCTCATATAACCAGCACTCCACGGTACAAGGTCGCTCAGTTCTTCTGTTTGTGATTTAGTGAATGCAAAACCGACCCTGAGTGGTTCTGAGGGTCTCGATGGCTGAAGCCCCGGTACTTCCTGTCCACGCGGCGCCGTGTCCTTGAGCGAGACGCGGGACCCCAATTTGAAACCAGACTACTTATGACGGGTTGAGTGTACTCGACAAGGACATAAAGTTCTTATTTTGAAGTTAATCTGTGCTGTATTCAAAAATGTTATTGTTGGACCAGAGGAGTCGCCCCCTGGTGGTCAGCTTCAGTATTGCCTTCCCTACTGATGATGTGCTTAGTAATTAAATCAAGAGGTGTGACAGATGATATTCGGACCTTGGGAATAATAAATATTGAGTCCTTCTTTTTCGGCGAAAATAAAATGTGCTTCAGTCTAAATCACAGGATTTTGCTGTTGAAGTAATAATATTGCAGCATTTTGTTTGTGACGCAATGCGCTGTACTATTCCTCTACCATCTCTTGCATAACGTGTCACGTCTTCCATCATCTCTTGAAACGGGAGCTCAGTGACATGCATTTACGACACGTCGTTACTATAATAATATTTTACACCCTATACTCATTCCCATTCCTCCCGCTTGGTGCTTTCTTGCTCTTTAATATGTACAGAAGCCTTCATTGTTCCAATAAAGTTCCATATTCATTCAAGGTCCTGGACAACGTGTGAATGCAGTTATTACGGCGTCTAGAGAAGGAGATAATGAACCTTTTAGCTGTTAAAGGAAATATTAAATGCTTAACAGAGAACTGCGGCGGTCCGCCTGCAGGACTCCGTGATGTATCATCATCATTATAACCACGAGGACGCAGCGGCCTGTAGTCCGATGGCCCTGGTTGCTCATGGGTCCTCGGTGCAGCCGGGCGGCTCCTCCCCCGCCGCGCGGCCCGGATGTTTAACGCTCAACGATGGTACCCCGGCTCCGCTGCGCCTCATTATTCGCATCGCTGCCGACGGACGAGGAGGATTCACCGTCGGCCAGGAACTGGAGCAGCGCCAGGTCGATGAGGCGCTTCCACCGCGAGTCCTTCTGCAGCGCGATGCCGTAGCCCGTGGTGGCGAACACCTTCCCGCTGCCGATGGTCACCAGCTTGCAGCCCTCGTCTTTGCCGGCCATGTAGTTCAGCACGGCGGCGTCGTAGATGAAGGCGTCCAGTTTCCTGCAACGCAGAGAGGAGTGTTCACCGAGCGGCTCACGTTCCTCTCTGAACACACCTGTATGTGCAGAGGTAGGTGGACCCACGCGGTCTTGAGGCTGTTGAGGGCGTCCTCCACTCCCTTCTGGTTGTATTTGACCATGTGGGCGTGCATCTCGGGGTAGTTGCTCCGGATGTTGCGCTCCGTGCTGCCGTTTGGGACCGTGCCAAAGCGGAACGGGGGGTACTGCTCCTGGGGCTTCTGGAACTGAGAGAGGAGGGGGAAGCAGAGCGGAGTGAAGGACAGGGATCACAGAGAGGTGTGAGCGACGCCAGATCAGACTGCCGTTTGTCCGGCAGGTGCATGAATCGTGGCTTTGTCATTTGGCTTAACGGAAAATAGCTTTTCGAAGTCTTTAAACGTCTTTAAACATTTTTAAACATCTTTTAAAGCCTTTCAATGTTTCAACATCTCTAAAAGTCTTCAAACGTCTTTAAACGTCTATAAACATCTTTAAACATCTATCGATGTCTTTAAACGTCTTATAAAGCCTTTAAACATCTATGAACGTCTCTAAACGTCTTTCAGTGCCTTTAAAAGTCTTCAAACGTCTCTAAACGTCTCTTAACGTCTCTTAACATCTTAAAACATCTTTCAAAGTCTTTTAAAGCCTTTAAGTGCTCTAAACGTCTATAAACGTCTATAAACGTCTTTAAACGTCTTTAAACGTCTTTCCGCCTTTAAAAGTCTTCAAAGGTCTTTAAACATCTTTAAAAATCTTTATACATCTATCGATGTCTTTATACATCTTATAAAGCCTTTAAACATCTATGAACGTCTCTAAACGTCTTTAAACGTCTTTCAGCGCCTTTGAAAGTCTTCAAATGTATCTAAAAGTATCTAAACATCTTTAAACATCTTTCAAAGTGTCTTAAAGCGACACTATGTAACTTTTCCCTTGTAGCGCCCCCTTCAGGTATTTAACGTCTGGTCTCGAGCCATATATGGCTCTTCTGCTCCCAGCTGATCGCGACCGGGCTGCCGCTGAACGCGACTCAGCCCGGTGTTCTCCACACAGCATGTCACTCCGTCTCTACGAGTCGCGTAGCGGAGCAAATGAAAAGTCCCCTGTGAGGAGGACTGGACTATGAGACGTTGGTAAAGCTGCCAGACAGCAAGTTGAACTACTTCCGCCGGAAGTACCGGGTCGGTCCCAACATCTCACATTCAGCAGTTTTCAGCCCCCAGACCCCGATGGAGGAGGAGACATCAAGTATTAAAAGTCTTTGTAGCGGCACAATTTTTTTCAAGCTGTTATTTTAAGGTGGAAAAGTGACATAGTGGGGCTTTAAAGCCTTCAAACGTCTCTAAATGCCTTCAAACGTCTGTAAACATCTTTAAACGTCTTTCAGCGCCTTTAAAAGTCTTCAGACGTCTTTAACGGCCTCGATTTGGGGGAAATAAAAGCTGAAATGTATAAATACTTTGGCACTGTGGTATTTTTGGTGATTTTCCGCCTCAACAAGTGCGTTGGCGCTCTTGCTCTATTCATTTACACATCTAACGCTATAATTAAAAGACCAAACACTGAGACACGGTGTCTGAAGGAGTCCAAACACCCCCGCCTGCAGGAGGAGACGAGCATCTCCCTCTCGCTGGGGGGAGCACCGTATGCATTGCATTAGCTGGAATCATACCAAACCATCTTTCTAATTAACCTCATGCAAATATGTCCTCAGTACATTTAGCAGACGGAACATTTGGAGTTTTCCGTCTGAGAAAGGGTCTCGATCCCGTATCTACATCTGGAGGAAGAAGCAGAGCTCTGCTGCGTCCGGGCGGCGAGCCTCGAGGGACGTCTCGAGGTCACGTCCACGGAGACACGGACGGTCATTGATGCCATTCTATCGATTCTGATCCCGTCATCCTCGTGTTTATTTTGTTCATCGATTCCCTCGGCGACTTCTGAGACGTTGTCGGGTTGAAAAAGGAGAAGCAGGCAGGACGCCAGACTTTAGGCATGTTCTTCATCTACTGTAGTAGTTAGAAAATAAGTACTTGGATTCAAGATAATCTAGGGATCACAGTTTAATGAATGTATAATTACTGCTTTGAGCTAGTTAGAGCTCAACGTTTCTACACAAAGAGTCAAACATAATTCCCTCTTTATTATCCGTCTCATAACGCCGTGAGAACTGGGATTTTATCAAGTTTCAGACTCGAACACAGCTGTTGGCCACGCTGTGTCGTCACCGGGATCAACGGAGGCTCAGAGACCGTCGTCTTCCTCTCAACCCGACAACACGCCGCGAGGAGCCCGACCCCCCCGACCCCCCCGACCCCCCCGATGTCGGCTTGATGGAACGAAAGACGACGCAGACCAACGTCAACGCTTTAAAACTATTTGAACATCTTTAAACGGCTTCAAACGTCTTTAAATGTCGTTTAAAGCTTTTAACCGTCTTTACATCTTTTAAAGACTTTCAAAGCCTTCATAAGCCTCTAAACATCTTTAAACGTCTATAAACGCCTTTAAACACATTTCAGCGTCTTTAAACATCTTTAAACATCTTTTAGAGACTTTAAACATCTTTCAAAGCCTTCATAAGTCTTTAAACACCTTTAAACGTCTCTCAAAGCCTTTAACCGCCTCGCCGTCGTGTCACTCAGGCGGCGAGGTCAGGAGGACGGATACTTGACGAGTTCTTTGGGGACTCATCATCTCCGCCTGCGCCGCTCCTCCAAGGTCACCCTCCGCCTTGTACCTCCCCTACATTTACTTAACCTGACGGCTGGTCCCCCCCCCCCCCCCCCCGCCCCCGCTCAATAATCTACGAGCCGGCTGCCGGCCGCTGCTCTCCTCCCGCGGAGCGGCGTTAACGTGTAATGAGACGAGAACCGGGAACGACTTCGCCAGAATCTTAACGAGCGGCGGGCGGATCTCCTCTGCCCTCAAACGCCTCTCCGACCCGCCAGGAGACCCACAGACGGCTCTGGCTCCTGGCTCCTGGCTCCTGGCTCCTGGCTCTGGCTCTGGCTCTGGCTCCTGGACCACGCGGGTTTCAATCATCTGAGATAATACCCACAGAACGCGTAAGCTGCGTCTCCCCAGAAGATCCACTTGTATGTTTTACATTTCCCCCCTCCCCTCTTCTACGGACTCTGATCATAGCTTCAGGAAGGAGGGGGTCACCGCCTTGACATTGACACTTCTGGATGTCTGTCCAGAAATAGACCACGTTGTGTACATCAAACACAACAACACACACACACACTGCATGGTGTGGCGCTGCACCTTCTTGTCGCTCAGGCCGGACACCGTGTCGATGTACTGCTCCTGGATCATGAAGGCGGCCAGGTTGGCCGTGTAGGAGGCGAGGAAGATGACGGCGAAGAAGGCCCAGACCAGCACCATGATCTTGCTGGTGGTCCCCTTGGGGTTCTCGATGGGCACCGAGTTGTTGAACACGATGCCCCACAGCAGCCACACCGACTTCCCGATGGTGAAGGTGGGGCCTCCGGGCTCTGGAGGAGGAGGAGGAGGAGGAGGAGGAGGAGGAGGAGGAGGCGGGACAACGATGAGGGGATCACTCGGCGGCGTGTAGCTAATCATCTCAACTAGCTGTTATCTTCGTCACTTAGCCATCGGCTGCTAACGTGCTAACGTGCTAACTAGCTCTCCTCTAATACAAGTCTAAACCGGGTCTAAACTGGGTTTAAAGAGAGTCTAAACTGGGTCTAAACCTAAACTGGGTCTCGACTGGGTTTGACTCCTCCTCCATCCGGTTGCCGTGGCTCAGAAGAGGGTGATTGGCGGATGGAGGAGGCGGGGCTTACCTTTGGCGCTGACCAGGCTGCGGTTGTACCCGACCGGGCTGCAGTACTCGAACACGAAGACGGTGACGGCCACGACCGTCAGACACATGACGAACATCATCACCCAGACCGCCGGACTGTAGGGCTCTGGATAAAATAAAACATACACAAATTAAATACAATCTGCACAAAAGATTGAAAAATACAAAAATATAAATGTATAAAATAATTATTATTATATTATATTTAAAAAAAAAATTATGTACAATTTATGTCGTATCGGCGTTATAGGAAGCCGAGTCACTGATCTGTTTGTTGCGCATCAATTTATGTATTTTTTTTATCTCCCTTGGGGTTTTTTATGTGCTTTTACTTTGAAAGGCGTGTTTTATTTATCAGGGTCAAAATCTATTGATGAATGAAAACAGCCAGAAGAGAATGAGATTATAATCACACACACCACCGTGTGAATCCAAGGGAATATGAAAAAAAAAGAATATAAATAATGCAGTTTAAATAAAATATATAAAAAGATATGTTTTGGAGAAAAATATAAATACAAAAATTATAAATAAATAAACTACTGAAAAAATGAAAAATGTTCAAATAGAGTTAAATAAAAAGATGAATACATAAATTGGGAAAATAAAAAAGTTCAAATATAGATAGATAAAATTATGAAAAAAATAATTAGTAAAATAAATATGTTGAAATAAACATATAAATAATTATAATTATGGATAAATAAATAGTTAAAATTAAAATGTCCAAATAAAATATATAAATAAATAAAATGACGAATACATTAATTAGTCGTATACAAATGTTCAAATAAAAAAATAAAAGATTTAAAAACATTTCAAATAAAAATGTCAAATAAATAAAATGATGAATAATAGAATTAGTAAACCAAAAATGTGGAATACATAAAAAAAGATGAATAAATATATTAGCAAAATAAAAGTCTTCAAATAAAAATAAGTATTCAAAATGCTATTTAACAATTTGAAATAGTAAACATTACAATTTTACCACATGTCATCATACTCCAGGTTACGTCTCACCTAAGAAGGCGGATGGCGAGACGGTCCCGTTGCTCCTGGCGACCATCACGCTGATGCCCGTCTCCACGAACGGCACCGAGAAGTCAATGATCTCGGAGCGCTCCTCGTTGATGGTCAGCGAGCCGATGGCCATGTCCGCCCGCTTGTAGAACACCTGAGGGAAGTCAATGTTTACATGTACATATTACCAATGCAGAGTTTATCCGGCCTCATCGTAACTGTGAGATAAATCTGGACGCCCGCCGCTGACCTCTGAGATAAATCTCCTCCCTCGTGCCTGAGGATGATTCACTGTCTGCTTCCTCCAGCCACAACTCAAAAGTCTTTATCTGATCATATCTAGACCTCTCCCACCAAAGCATTGTGTGGTTTAATCCATCTCTAATGCATTGTGAGGTATTGCTGCATGTAGCATGACGAACTATTACATAACCGGTCATGACAAAATATTACAAGCAGTGGAACTAATCACACCAGGCTACATTCACGGTAACATACAAATATATACATGTGTACAATTATTAATTATATATAAAACAAAAAAGTATGCAAAATACAAATATATACATGTTATTAAATATATATAAAACAAAAAGTATGCAAAATACAAATATATACATGTTAATTATATATAAAACTAAAAACTATGCAAAATTAAATATTCAATACATCAGAAAAATATATTAAATAATTTAATTTTAAGTTTAATTTAAATTAAATTAAATTATTATAATTTTTTTAATTTATTTATTATTAAATTATATATCATATTTTTGTAAATAATTTCATAATTTAAATTTAAATAACATTATCAGCTCACAGAAAAGGGGCGTGGCCCTTTAACTAGGAAGCAGCTCACAGAAAAGGGGCGTGGCCCTTTAACTAGGAAGCAGCTCACAGAGAAGGGGCGTGGCCCTTTAACGAGGAGGCAGCTCACAGAAAAGGGGCGTGGCCCTTTAACGAGGAGGCAGCTCACAGAAAAGGGGCGTGGCCCTTTAACTAGGAAGCAGCTCACAGAAAAGGGGCGTGGCCCTTTAACGAGGAGGCAGCTCACAGAAAAGGGGCGTGGCCCTTTAACGAGGAGGCAGCTGGCGGCGGCTCACCTCTCCGATCATCCCGTTCCAGATGCCGCGGACCAGCTTGCCGTGCTTGCCGTTGGTGACCAGGTAGAGGTCGTAGGAGAACCTGATGGTGCGGGACAACTTCTTCAGGATGTCGATGCAGAAGCCTTTGCAGCACAGCTTGGTGTACGGCTCGGTGTGACCCACAATGCTGAGGGGCGAGGACAGAAGCTCAACCCACTGCTCTGGCGCTCTGCTCATCCTGGTTCTCACTGTTATAAATGACGCCATTAAAGTCTCATTGCACATCATCAACTGAGGGAAATCACACATTATCACGGCCAATAGGCCGTTTCTGTTGTCCGGCGTTCAATCAGGGCTCCCGTACGAAAATGGATAAAACAGCGTAATGAGAAATATTGAGCAATATGTTTACACGTCGGGTCGATGTCTACGGTAAAGACAGATGATAAGCGCCAACGCCGTAACACTCAGAAGCCTAAACATCGTACACACACCGTTTATGTCATTTTGTGTGTTTAGGATTGTTTCATGCCGTCATGCCTCTCGGGACTACAGATGAAAAACAACCTATTGGCTAATAACTACAGACATGTTTGTATTAATGTGTCGAATAAACCAAATAAAACCAAACAAGTTTAGTTTTAGGCGCTATTTTACATCCGGTAGTCACACATACCTGTAATATGTCTCAGTCACGCCACTCTTTTTTATTTAATGTTCATAATTAATCAACAATGTACAACAATGACGACTAAAAGTCTATAATCATCATCTAAACCATGAAACTTAATGTATTTGGGAGCTTTTGAACGTGACAGCTGACACAATAACTCAGATTTGTTTGTGTTGTAAAACAAAAAAGGCGCCGAGGAGCGGCTCCGACGTAGTGTGTGTGTGTGTGTGTGTGTGTGTGTGTGTGTGTGTGTGTCTGTGTGTGTGGAGAGGGGGGGGGGTTGGAGCTGCTCCACAGGCCTGCTCTCGGTGCCGTGGCCCCGCCAGATGGACGGCCAGCTGGACCGACCAAAACAAATCCAATGTGAATTAATCACCAACAAACCAAAGGAGGACGGGATTGAACCTCTCGGCCCTGATTGGACGGGACACTGCACCTCGTTCATATCATAACACAGGAAGAAGAAGAAGAAGAAGAAGAAGAAGAAGAAGAAGAAGAAGAAGAAGAAGAAGAAGAAGAAGAAGAAGAAGAAGAAGAAGAAATTATATTTCTTTGACAAAATTCAAAATGGCCGAAAAATCTAAGTAGGCGGAGCTTATGGTCATAATGTTATATTTTGCAGAGCAGGTCAAATCAGGCATGTGGACCAAATCTCTAGTCAATGGGTCATTGGGGGCAAAAAAAATCTATTTTTGTTTAACAAAAGCGCACACTAGGGGGCGCTGTAGAGACATTTCTTTATAAACCAAAACAAAAACTAAAAAATCGATGTGCGGCTGGACGACGTTTCTTTACGCCTAAGAATTAGAATAAGAATTCTTTAAAAAACCAAAGGTTCCTCTACGACAGGGGCGTCAACCTCATCAACAACAACAATTCAGCAACAACAATTCAGCATCATGGCCGCCCTCTTAAAGGGCCGGAAACACTTTATAAACACGTCGAACATGTTGTTAAATGACTCTCTCTGCATTTGATTGTTGTTGATTTGAGTGTAAAACTATTGTACATAAGGAAATGTCTCCAATATTAAAACATAAATCCATTTAATTTTAAACCTTCAAAATAAAAGCACAGGGTCTTTTTCTTAAAAAAGGTGACCGCGTGTCTTTAAAGCCTCCAGGGCCACGTAAAGCGATGCGGCGTAACACCGACACGTCGAACACGCGACCCTGAAGGAAAGTGACTCCCTCATCGCCAGATTTACAGCTCCGAGTTTATTGCCTTGAATAATGCATGTCGCTCCTCGTGCGGTCAGTGTGTGCACGGGGAGACGCTTTCCATGAGCTCTTTATTCAACGCTCTTTCAACGGTATTTATTCAAACTGACGCTAGAGTCTCGATGCTAGAGACCTCGTAGTTCATCACACGCAGGGAAATTACACCGTTAAAGAAATAAAGAAAATGCACTCCTTTATTCATTGTGAATGTATTATTAATTGAACACATCTCCATCCTCGCTGGTTTAAGTGTATAAAAGGCTGAGCGCTGAGTGACTGACTGATGGAGCCTTTAAGGCTTCATCCTGGCTGGGATGTGTGTCAATAGGGCTGATTGTTGGGTTATTGGTCCTCAGCCAATCCCCTCCCCCGCCCAGGTGGCGGTCCGATGCCGGCAGCTTCCTGTTCTGGTTCTGGTTCTGCAGCGTGCGTCAGAACCGAGCTGCCGGCGGTCTGACCCAGTTTGTGTGGCGGTGCGTACGGTACGCTAAACCCGTAATAAGGACAGGCGGCGCCGCAACGCCGACCGCATGCTAACGCTGACCGCATGCTAACGCCGACCGCATGCTAACGCCGACCGCATGCTAACGCCGACCGCATGCTAACGCCGACCGCATGCTAACGCCGACCGCATGCTAACGCCGACCGCATGCTAACGCCGACCGCATGCTAACGCCGACCGCATGCTAACGCCGGACGCATGCTAACGGCAAACGCATGCTAACGGCAAACGCATGCTAACGGCAAACGCATGCTAACGACAAACGCATGCTAACGCTGGAGCGACCCGAGAAACAGAGACGGAGCCGACGGGGAAAATCACCACGCTCCGCCGAGCGAGAGGAAGAGGCTGGAATCAAAGCAGCTTTAACACATGAAGCAGACTTCTATACAACCAGAGAAGTCGCCCCCTGGTGGTCAGGAGAGTGAATGCAGCTTTAACACATGAAGCAGACTTCTATACAACCAGAGGAGTCGCCCCCTGGTGGTGAGGAGAGAGAATGCAGCTCTAACACATGCAGCATAGACTTCTATACAACCAGAGGAGTTAATCTCACGGTTGACCCATTAACAGTGATCCACTGACATCTTTCATGGCTGTAGTAAACATGGGAGCGGCCACAGAGCGGCGAGGCGGCGCTGAGGGAGGAGGACATATCTCTAACAACATTAACTTGTCAGCGGCTGTCTCTCCTCCATCTTGGTTTATGGTCACGGGCAAACTTGAAGATCCAATTCTTTGTGTTTTTATTCATCCAAAGAAACGTGATAGTCCGACATTATACCTTCAACACACACACACACACACACACGCGCACACACACACACACGTGCAGTGCGAGGCTCTGAGCCGTGGGCCGTGCAGGGAGCTCTAATGGCCCGCCGCCCCCCCAGACCTCCACCCTAATGGACTCAGAGGCCAGGAGGCAATGAGACGGGCAGCGCGGACGAATGAACACTTTACAGGAAAACAAGGCCGCCGCCCAGCGGACCGCGGGTAAACACGGCGCCCCGACAGATGCCGGCGTTCGGCGACCCGTCGGCGACCCGCCCGGCGCTGTGTAACGCATCTTTGGGAATCGTGGGCTTGTTTATTCAAAGTCTCAGACAGACGGACTGGTTCGGTCCCTTCTGGAGACATTTAAAGGGCCAGCGTTCCCACCGAGAGGCTCTTGACGTATCGGACCTCTTGACGTAGTAACGAGCAGCAGAGCGCCGCTCCGGCTGCGACGCTTCATCACGTTTAAAGGGCAGGACCAGACGGGGCCGCGACGTGGAGTCAGAACAGAACCGACACTTTGATGTTTCACTTTAAAAGAAATGTGTCTGAAGTGTTAAAGTACGACTGCTTTCACCGGCCTGTGACCCCCAGGCACCACGGTACTAGACTAGTTCTATTCTAGTCTAGGTCTAGTCTAGTTCTAGTTCTAGTCTAGCTCTAGTTATAGTCTAGTTATAGTCTCATTCTTGTTCTAGTCTAGTTCTAGTTCTAGTCTCGTTCTAGTTCTAGTCTCGTTCTAGTTCTAGTCTCGTTCTAGTTCTAGTCTTGTTCTAGTTCTAGTCTCGTTCTAGTTCTAGTCTTGTTCTAGTTCTAGTCCAGTTCTAGTTCTAGTCCAGTTCTAGTTCTAGTTCCTCTTCCTTAAAAGTATGTTTGGACCTTCATTCAATAGTGGACGGTTTAGAAGTGACAGGGAATCCGTTAGGGAGGAAGGTTGACATGCAACAAAGGTCTAGAGCTGGAACAAAGGTCTAGAGTAGAACAAAGGTCTACAGTAGAACAAAGGTCTATAGTAGAACAAAGGTCTATAGTAGAACAAAGGTCTAGAGTAGAACAAAGGTCTACAGTAGAACAAAGGTCTACAGTAGAACAAAGGTCTACAGTAGAACAATGGTCCACAGCTGGAACCAAGGTTTAGAGTTTCTCCATCTTGAAGCTGCAGTCGGGGAACATCTCATTGGCCTGCGCGGGCGGACGATCCGGTATGAACCGGTCCCTGAACAGACGCCTCAAAAGGCCTCCAAGCGACCTTCAGCAGCCTGACAGAGGTCAAGTTATCCGGTCCTGTATCTCTCATCATGTTGGATTCTGTTAATACTGAAACCTCCGGGTCCTTCGGCCCAAAGACACTGTTGGCATCCCGTTGTTCTGTGCAGCGTCCTGGTTCCGGGTTCCTGGTTCCTGGTTCCTGGTTCCGGGTTCCTGGTTCCTGGTTCCTGATTCTGCCGAGGCTCCGGGGAGCTCCTCCACGGCTCCGCTTGATTAAATCGACTGGTGATGGAGCTTCCGTTAAACACTCTTAATGCAGGAGGACATTATCTTCCCGGGTCAATAGCAGCCGTCACCAGGGCGTTCATCACCTCTGAGCGGATCGCTGCAGAGCCCGAGAATGTTCTGACCGCGCTGGAGAACCCGGATGACCCCAGCTGGGGAACCTAAGGACCGATGACTCCCTGTTTACGCTTATTTAGATGCATATTCCTTTTTAACGTAGACATTAGTTGTTTTGGCCACCGCTCAGGGAACATTGGTTGCTGGTTCCAGCTCCTCACTCCTCATGACATAAGTATATTGAAGAGGTCACTTTGGGGATCTGGGTGAAGTTAATGGGCACATTTTCTTTTCTGTCATATTACAGACTGAAATAAAAATCAATTACATCCAAGCACGATACAGTAATAACCGATGGACGTTATCTTTCTCAGCAGCTCCGTTAAAAATGAGCCTCAGTGTCATCAGTGGAGTTATGAACTCCTCTACTGGCAGCTCGATGTGGTCAGGGTGAGCGATAAAGCACTCAAGTCCTCCAGAACACTGAAGGGGACGTGAGCCTCATCTCGTTAACGCCATTGTCAGTAATGGATGATGGCCAGCCCCGCCCCCCCCCCACCCCCCCACTAATGAGCAGCAATATCAGTCTCTAGGTGTCGAGGATTGATGACTCGGCCTAATCGGCCCACCTAATTGATACCGCAGCAGGCAGCACATCTATTTCACAGATCGGGTCACGGGGCGATCCCGTAGATCTGACGCTCGGCCTGATGAGTGTCTCACCTCAAAGGGGGTCACGGCCGGGCTAATGGGGGGGGGGGCTTAAGATCATACCCAATGGGGGTCTAAAGCTGGATATTAAATCAATGAAGAGGAGCATGTTAACATGTGATGGTGCTTGTGGGACTGAAAGCTGGTAGAAAGTGTGATGTGTCAGAGTTTCTTGACTTGAGATGGTTTAGTGACAGGAAACACTTTGTTATACTGATCCATCCATCCATCCATCCATCCACCCATCCATCCATCCACCCATCCATCCACCCATCCATCCACCCATCCATCCACCTACCTATCTATCTATCATCTATCTATCCAACTATCTATCATCTATCTATCCAACTATCTATCATCTATCTATCTATCTACCTCCCTCCCTCCCTCCTTCCCTCCCTCCCTCCCTCCCTCCCTACCTCCCTCCCTCCCTCCCTCCCTCCCTCCCTCCCTACCTCCCTCCCTCTCTCCCTCCTTCCCTCCCTACCTCCCTCCCTCCCTCCCTACCTCCCTCCCTCCCTTTGTGTTGTCTGCTCTCACGATGCAGTAACTCAGGAGGCCTTGAGACGGTTCCTCTTAAAATGTGGCACAAGCGTCCGCTTGTCTTCAGCTGGAGGTCAAAGGTCACGTGACCTCACTAAACACTTCTTTGGGCCATAGCTCAATAATAACTCTACTTTCTTCTGGGCGTTTTGGCTGTACAGAGCGACTGTGAGGCGCCGCCTTGGGGTTCGGTCCTGTGATGTAAATACAGAACGATCCGCTGACCCTGAAGTTCAGGCCGAGCCGACACTTCCAGGTCCCCCGCCGCGGCCCGACGTCCGGCGCCACTTACGACTCGGTCTTGTTGGACTGCCGGCGGCACGGCACGGTGTTGCTGACGCAGGTGCCGGTCGCCGGGTCCACCGCCTCCACGATGACGAAGGGCCGCTCCTCCAGCGTGGCCACCGTCAGGTGCCTGTAGTCCGACACCGGCTCCAGGTAGGAGCCGTACCGCGGCCACACCGGGTATCGCATCTGCATGATGCCCATCTCGAAGGTGCCCACCTGGAGGGGGAGAGAGAGAGAGAGAGAGAGAGGGAGAGGTGAGACATCTCTGTTCCAAATTGGTCTAGGAACCAGAACCCGGCCTTCCTCCCGCCTCAACGCGCTCGTCTCCGTCTCTAACCGATACGTGGTCATCGGGCATCCTCCTGATTTGTGCATCAGGCGGCGAGGTTTCGGTTCTAGAGGAGATGGTTCTCCGGGTTCATCGGGGGGGGGGTGTAACAAGTGCAATTACACATCGACTGCAACGAAAGCAATCCCAGCCGCTCGCCTCGTTACCGGTCGGCTCGTTTTAATTGGACGTGGCGAGGAAGGAGCGCCAAGGCGCGTCTAATGGATAATCGAGATGTGGAGTGAAACATTGGTTTGGTTAAGTGTGACCTGTTGAGGAAGTGAAGGACTCGAGGTCCCAATTAGATAAAACGCCGACTCATCCCAATGATGGTCGCCTTCATGCTGAATCAGACGCGCTACATGATGAGAGCGCCCAGGCCGCGGCGCTGCAGCTCGTCATGCTCATGGAGACGAGGTTGATCATCAGAACATTACTCAGCTCGGTTAAGGTTTGTTTTAACGTACTGAGTCACTAATTAAGGTTGAAAGGCTGTTACTAAGAATAATTATCCACAAAAGAATACTCATTAACAATAAAAACAATAAAATCATCAACTGTGGAAAACAAAACGTGCTCTTAATTATTCATTTCATTAGATTTTTTTGCTTGTTTTTTCCTAAATCGGTGACTCTCAGTAAACTGATCTGGGGTCAGCCAAAGATAATTTACTTTTAGTTGCATCGTTTGAGCTGCATCACATTCATATCCACTGACTTTGTCCTGGAGGGTTGAAAATAAATAAGAGTGTCAGCACCCTCCCCCCCCCCACACACACACACACACACACACACACTTACACACACATATAATCTCTGCGGTTTATGCAGGAGAGGGGACAATGCTGTCTGATGGTGCCAGTCAGGACAGCTGGTCACAAAGAGATGGTGGAGGAGGTGTGTGTGTGTGTGTGTCCCAAAAATGGTATGTGATCAAAAGTATGCTGTTATTCAATTTTGAAAGTGGTGTCCCCACGCAACACCTCCTAGTCAAGGTCCTCACGGGGTGGCGGTTTCAAGTGTGTGTGTGTGTGTGTGAATAGCAAATATCCCGATTCTCTCCGGTCCTCTCCGTTGTTCCTCTCTCGCCCGTCATCGATCGTCCCAATGTTTGTCTGTGGCCGACACACTCGTGGGCTTTTAGTCCAGTCAATCACACTTCATCAATCCAGATGGAAACGTGGTGAGATGAAAACTCCGCCCCCCCCCCCCAGTCACGGACGTCTTCATCGGTCATCAATAGTGGAAAATAGAGCTTTCTCAATGACTGCCACTCAAACAGAGTTGGTATATTACAAAGACATGTTGGGGATGGGGGAATACTTCAATTATCTTTTTTAATTCTCTTTTTCATATTTTTAGGTTGCACTAAACCAGCCGTACACTGTTGTGTGTGTGTGTGCAGCCAGGATACCAGCCAAAAAGAAGAAGGAAATAAAGGAGGAAGAAGACGAGGCAATCAGGAGGAGGAATTGATTTTCAGCTCTGAGAGAAAAAGACCCCGGAGGCAGCAGAGAGGTAAGCGCCGCAGAGATACCGCCCAACACGCTTATTCACCTCCTGGAATGAGTGAGAAAGTATGTTCTGCTCCCATGGAACGTTTCTATAAAGGTTTATTCAAAGGTTTAGAGAAGGGTTTATTTAAAGGTCAACGTGGGGGACAAGACGCCCTTCAGCTGGGAGCTCAGGAGGGCTGATAGAGACGGGGATCGGTACCGCTTATCGGTTATCAATAATCTTATCGGCTCTTTTTTATGATTTAGGGAAGGGAAGCGGACGCCCTTCAGGAGCTCGCGGTCCGACGGGCCTGAAGAAGAGCGAGAGACGAGGTCTTCAGGGGAGACGGAGACAGAAGGTCTTTGGTCTGGAGGGCTGGAGGGGATCGATGTCTGTACCTCTGACGCCTGACCAGCTCAGTGATTGGTTGATTGATTGATTCGAGATTGCCTCCATGGTTGATGTCCAGCAGCCCCCTGAGTCCTCAATACAGTTCACACTCAGAATGTCTAGTTATTGTTTAAATGCTCTGGGAACCCGCGAATAAAATAAATAAAATAATCAGAATGGAATTTTCATTTTGTTCCTCGTCCGACTTTTTGTAAGTAAAATATTTTTTCACCTCAACTCGTTAATATTGAACAATTTAACTGGCAATATGAGAATAAAAATTAATTTAGTGCAATGAATAATCTTAATTTACGATTACAACATAAATATTCAAAATGTAAAAAAAAAAAAATGATGAGCAAAAACTCAAAGAAGAAGAGCTGGTCCACCTTAAAAAGCCATCCCACCTTAAGTGAGACACTTTACTTCAGTACCTAGCAACAGGAAGTTGAGGAATCGAAGCGCTTAATTCACAAAATGTGTCGACGCGCTACAATATGGCATCTCTCTCTCGGTGACGCTGCAAAGCACTCTGGGAGTTCCCGCCTTACAGCCAAGAACTACGGGAGCTGTTTGGCACCGCCGGCCGGCTCCACCGAGGAGAGAGAGAGCGATGAAGGCGGCGCGGCGTGCAGCGCGGACAGGAAGTCTTTAATTAGCTGGAACTCAGAGTCACGGATTGGCTGGAAGAAAAGTGAGGAAAGTAAAAAGTAAGAGATCCCCGATCACGCTTTGTAAGAGTTTTGCCGATCCTCGATGATCCCTGAGGCCAGAGGCAGATCCCTTTGATCACATCCGAATATTTGGTTTCCTTGTAGGTGTAAAGCCTAGAAAGTGCTTCATGACTCCTTTTCTCTGAATAGAGCCTGAACGCATCACAGTGTAACTGAAAGGAAGCTCCGTTAGCGCTGCTGCTAACGATCCTAGCTTTGCGGAACATTATCAGAGATCCGAGACTAGAAAAGCGTGAATACTGAATATTAAATGATAAAGCTCGTTAAATTCACCATGTAATTACATTTATTTGAATAATTTAATTGATGCAACATCAACTGCCCATAAACACGGCGACCTGGAGCAGCTGTACTAATGCTAATGGTCTTCTGTTAGCTTCCGTTAGCAAATAGCTCCCGTTAGCGCTCAGCCTCGACGGCATATTGGAAATGAACAGGAAAACAAACATTTTACATAATAATAAACTTTAAAAAATGTGTCTCTTTTACTTTGAGTGTTGATATTTTAACTGAACGCCTTCTTTTCCACCAGCAGGGGGAGTCGACCCTGAAGGCCTCGTCACACGCCGCCCCCCCGGGATTTTAAATCAATGTTTCTGTCTCCAGAGGAATGACCGCGTGTGTGTGCTTTTTGAAGAGATGAGTTTAAGTGAGTGACAGGTGTGTGTGTGTGTGTGTGTGTGTGTGTGTGAAAGGTAGAACGTGTGGGTTTGGCGATGGTGCGTTCAGGCTCACCTTGTCCCACTGCCTCTCCCGGTCCAGCGTGATGATGATCATGGCCGGGTTCACCAGGTAGCCGTTGCTGTTGAAGGAGAAGTCGTTGTGTTCCCAGGTCACATTCAACATGTGCCTGCAGAGGACAAAGGTCAAAGGTCAAAGAGGAACGATGACCACACACCAGATGAGTTCGAAAAGTCTATATATTTAATTTATATAAAATAAATGATGTAGTTTTCTTTAATTGGTAGTCTGGCTGTATTTAAAGTTTATAAATATAACTTCAGCTATTTGTGTTGTTTTTATTCTTAAACATGTCTTCATCGTGCTTTTTTAATGTGATACTCGGATTCAAACGGTTAACTATTTATTTATCATTTTCATGCATAAATCAGTGCCCTGATGCATGGATTAATTTTTTCCCAGAATGCACCACAGTTCTCTCATGACCCCGGACGCCGGCCGGTGACGTTGATGCTCAACGGCGGTAAAAGAAGAAATAAATCAGGGAGCAAAATAAATCCCCAGCAGCACCGACTGTCACCTCGTTTACCGCCTGCACGCCGTCCAGGAAGAGGACGTCTAATAATCTGACTCGCTCCTCCGGCGCCGCGTGGACGCCGTCCGACCCGACGGCCTCCGGTCGTTAGTGAAGTCGTCGAGACGCAGGTGTGTTGCTCCTGACAGCGTCCTCAGCCGGAAGACAGCCTCACCGCCGCATCACGTTATACAGCCGACTGCGGCGCTTCCTCTCACCTCGCTTCCTCTCACCTCGCTTCCTCCCACCTCGCCTCCTCTCGCCTCGCTTCCTCTCACCTCGGCCCAGAGGTGATGAAAGCCCTCCGGCTCAGTCTGCGTGAAAATCCGCTTTAATCTGGTAATCTGCAGTAATCCCATTAACAGGTGATCTGACTCATTACGAGAAGAGGTCCAATCAATGGAGGACAAATCAGAGCACCGGAGGGGGGGGGGGGGGGGATGATGATGTCATCGTTTGATCTGCAGCAGAGAAGAAATGAGTACGGAGTAAATGGTTCAACGACCTTCACGTCGCCGGCCAACGAATGAGTGGCCGCTGGGTTCAGAAAGTCCAAAAGGGATGAAGGAGGAGGAGGAGGAGGAGGAGGAGGAGGAGGAGGGGGAGGGGGGATGTTCACCGTTTCCACTTCATCAGGCTCGGTGTGGTTTCTACAAACAGAAAGTCGTCTCCCCTGCAGCTCTGAACCGACTGCGATGTGAACACGACTTCTGACAGGAGGCGAGCGATGCAGGAGGAGGTGAACACCCCCCCCCCCCCCCGTGACCTTGAGCCCAAAGCTGATGCCCGAACACTATTTAAATTATATTCCATCTCTTCCCTTTGCTGAAGAAACATTTTGAACAAACATGCAAAGCCCCCCCGCTGCAGTCAGGATGCTCTCTTTGAGCACGTTTCAATGTCAGGAGAAGCCCCGCCTCCTCAATTACCTCGCTGTCTTCGGGAGATCCGGAGGCGAGGAAGAGGAAGTGAGGAAGTGAGGAAGTGAGGAAGTGAGAGTGTGACGCCTTCTCACATCACAGCCAGAGGAAGTCGAGCAGAAATAAACCTCCTGACCTCGATGAGCATGTTCACACACACACACACACACACACACACACACACACACACACACACACACACACACACACACACACACTCACACACACATTTACACACACTCACACACACACACACTCACACACACACACACACACACAGTTGTGACGCGTCTGTTGTGATCACAAAAGTTCTCCCGGGCCGTCAGAACTTTCTGCTTTCTGCTCGATATCGTTATAATTATTACGATTATTTCCTAATTTCGTATTATAAGTTGAATAACGTCAAATGCTGAAGGTCGAGTCCATATCGTAAGATAAGTGGATAACTTGACAATGTTAGATGTCAGGTCCATATTTACCGTACGATAAGACGATAACGTAAACATGTCGGAGGTCGGGTTCATATTTTACACAAAAAGACGACGTAAAAATGATGGAGATTGTGACTTTATCGTAAAAAATGTGATTGTCCCTGTGACCCCGTGACCCCGTGACCCCTGACCCTGTGACCCCTGACCCCCTGACCCCTGCCCCTACCTGAACAGCGAGTCGTTGGCGGGCGCCGGCCGGCCGGGGCTGTGGCAGTCGCTCTGGCCCTCGGGCACGAAGCCCCTCTGCTTGCGGAAGCTCTGCACGCCCTTCACCACGATGGCCACGCCGTCGCGCACCCTCTTCCTCAGGCTCATCCTCCAGCGGTCCGTGATGATGCTGATGAGGCCCACGGGGAAGCTGTCGGGCGGCGCCGCGTCCGGGTTGCCCACCGCCAGGCTGGGCACGATCCAGATGTAGCCCGGCCCCACCAGCCGCGACTCGGACGCCATGCTGAACAGGTACTGCGCCTCCTCGTGGGAGCAGTACACCAGCAGCACCTGGGCGTCCACCTGCTGCAGGAGGCGCCGCGCCCGCACGTCGTTCAGCCCGTCGGCCGACATGTCGAAGGTCAGCACGTCCTGCAGCTCCCACAGGAAGTAGCTGGTGTCCGTGAAGGAGCGCACGTAGTCCACGTAGGCCTCGTAACCCGGGTAACGGCTGGTGACCACCACGAAGCTGTCCCAGTTGTACTCCTCCATCACCTTGAACATGCCGTTGATCTGCTGCTCCATGGAGGAGCCCAGCTGCAGGAAGCTGGAGCCCTCGCCCTGCAGGAGGAGGAGCACACCGTCACGGGGAGGAGAACATCGCCACGGGGAGGAGAACATCGCCACGGGGAGGAGCACATCACGAGGAGGAGAACATCACGAGGAGAACATCGTCAAGGGGAGGAGAACATCACAAGGAGAACATCACAAGGAGAACATCCTCACGAGGAGGAGAACATCGTCACGAGGAGGAGAACATCACGAGGAGAACATCGTCAAGGGGAGGAGAACATCACAAGGAGAACATCACAAGGAGAACATCCTCACGAGGAGGAGAACATCGTCGCGAGGAGGAGAACATCACGAGGAGGAGAACATCGTCGCGAGGAGGAGAACATCGTCACGGGGAGGAGAACTTCACGAGGAGGAGAACATCACGAGGAGGAGCACATCACGAGGAGAACATCGTCACGAGGAGGAGCACATTGTCACAGGGAGGAGAACATCACGAGGAGGAGAACATCGTCACGAGGAGAACATCACGAGGAGAACATCGTCACGAGGAGAACATCGTCACGAGGAGGAGCACATCGTCACAGGGAGGAGAACATCACGAGGAGGAGAACATCGTCACGAGGAGAACATCGTCACGAGGAGGAGAACACAGAAATCCTTAGAAATATCGATCATAAATCCCGAAGCTGTACAGAAACGTCAGATCTTTCCTTTTTACGACGGTCCTCGAACGCATCGCGTTCATCAGAAATATATCTCATAAAAATTCGTCACGGATGAACTGCTGGCTTTAATAAGAAACTGTAAAAAACAGAAAATTACGAGCTTCTCGACTGAACTGGGAGATTGTGATCGATCCGTGTGAGACGAACAGTCACGTGACAACAAATCAGTGAATCTCGGATTAAACACGGAGCAGGAGAGGCTGTAGGAATGAGAATAGTTAAATGTGGAGCATCCAGTTCCCCAACATCAGTGACACGTAGAACAATGACAAATATATATATATATATATATATATATATATATATATATATATATATATATATATATATATATATATATATATATATATTCCTTTGTTTTCCAATCTTCATAAAGTAGATTATCAAAGGATCTGGTTTCCCTGCACACGGCGGCGTGTCTGGCCGTTTCCCTGCAGCTGCATTCATGTTGCTCAGAGATTTGAAGGCGCGGAGAGTTCACGTCTGAATTCAATTTGTGCGCTGCGCGCTGGGCGCTCTGCAGGCCGTGTTTCCTCCCTGGGAGAGAAGCCGCGGCGCGGCTCTGACGGCTCTAAGTGGTTCTGCTGTACTCGTCTCTGCAGGAGCTGCAGAACTGATTCATCACCTAAACTCACACCTCCTACTTATGTCATCCTCACTTTCACAGAGCGATGGCGGCGTCACGCCGGCGCTCTGCGCTCCATCTCTACACGCAACGACCTTGAGACAGGAATGAGTTTCACAAATATATAAATATATATATATATATATATATATATATATATATATATATATATATATATATATATATATATATTTCTTCAAAGCACTTGTGAAGCTTCAGATGAAAATGGACCGTTTGTCACCTGCCATGACATCACTGATTGGGGGCGTGGCCAAAGGGGCCTGAGAGACGGCGGGAGGCAAAATGGCGCAGCGTCCTTTTTTTGGTTGCCTGTTATTTAGTATCGAGTTACCCTTTAAAGGTGTGATGTCTGCAGCATTTTACAATCAATGAATCACCGAAACCAGAAGAACAGGCGGCCGGCGCTCAGGACTCGGCCGCGCGCCATTTGGCGGGAAAGCAAGATCAATGCTGACGGGAAAACCCTGAAGAAAGAGTTTAAATGAAGACACAACTGAGGACATAAAGGACGTCAAGTTTATAGTCACAACTATTTGTCTGATGGATCATGTTTTGCCAACGTAGTTCGTATATTCAAAGTGTTTTTTAATGGTCAAGTTAGTAAAAAGTGGCAGATAAACAATAAAAAACATGTTAAATTAATAAACCAATGTATTATTAATATCACAAATTAATGATGGATTACTTCTTTTTAAGCATAAGGGCTTGTGTTTAAAATTAAAATCACGAGGAGGTTAACATCAAAGGGATTATATATCTATGTATAATATATATAAAATATTTATATTTAAATGTATTTATTTATATATAAACTGTTTATATATATATATATATTTATATATGAATATATTTTCTCTATATTTTATAATATCTTTTAAACATATTTTATGTGTATATTATATATACACTCACCAAAGGGCATATTAACACTATGCTCCCTCATATATATATATATATATATATATATATATATATATATATATAAATGTATTTATATATATATATATATATATATATAAATAAATGTATTTATTTATATATGAATACATATGCTCCCTCATCCTGGATAAAGTTCATATATAACGTCAGTACGGCAACATCTGAATCAGTTATACGCCTTTAATTAGTCGTAGTCATTAATTGATCAGCTGTGGTTGATTATTGACAGTGTAACTGCTCATAACGATGAGCAACATGTAATGTGCAGAAGGATGCACAGAGTTGTGTGGGAGTTAAACACGGCTCTGACGGATCCGTCAGCTGCAACTCACATTATTGATTCTTCTCAGATTCCAATTACTTCGTCTTCCCAAACGTCATAATTAGAAGCGAGGAGGGCGTGAGGGAGGAGGCTGTGAGGGAGGAGGGAGGCTGTGAGGGAGGAGGCTGTGAGGGAGGAGGGAGGCTGTGAGGGAGGAGGCTGTGAGGAGGGAGGGAGGCTGTGAGGGAGGAGGCTGTGAGGGAGGAGGGAGGCTGTGAGGGAGGAGGGAGGCTGTGAGGGAGGAGGGAGGCTGTGAGGGAGGAGGGAGGCTGTGAGGGAGGAGGCTGTGAGGGAGGCTGTGAGGGAGGAGGGAGGCTGTGAGGGAGGAGGCTGTGAGGGGGGAGGCTGTGAGGGAGGAGGCTGTGAGGGAGGAGGGAGGCTGTGAGGGAGGAGGGAGGCTGTGAGGGGGGAGGCTGTGAGGGAGGAGGGTGTGAGGGAGGCTGTGAGGGAGGGAGGCTGTGAGGGAGGAGGGTGTGAGGGAGGAGGCTGTGAGGGAGGAGGGAGGCTGTGAGGGGAGGCTGTGGGAGGGGAGGAGGCTGTGAGGGAGGAGGGAGGCTGTGAGGAGGAGGCTGTGAGGGAGGAGGCTGTGAGGGAGGAGGCTGTGAGGGGAGGGAGGCTGTGAGGGAGGAGGGAGGCTGTGAGGGAGGAGGCTGTGGGGGGAGGAGGGAGGCTGTGAGGGAGGGAGGAGGCTGTGAGGGAGGAGGCTGTGAGGGAGGAGGCTGTGAGGGAGGAGGGAGGCTGTGAGGGAGGAGGCTGTGAGGGAGGAGGCTGTGAGGGGGGAGGCTGGGGGAGGGAGGCTGTGAGGGAGGAGGCTGTGAGGGAGGAGGGAGGCTGTGAGGGAGGAGGCTGTGAGGGAGGAGGCTGTGAGGGAGGAGGCTGTGAGGGAGGAGGCTGTGAGGGAGGAGGCTGTGAGGGAGGAGGGAGGCTGTGAGGGAGGAGGGAGGCTGTGAGGGAGGAGGCTGTGAGGGGAGGCTGTGAGGGAGGAGGCTGTGAGGGGGGAGGGGGGAGGAGGCTGTGGGGAGGAGGCTGTGAGGGGAGGCTGTGAGGGAGGAGGCTGTGGGGGGAGGAGGGTGTGAGGGGGGAGGCTGTGAGGGAGGTGGGAGGCTGTGAGGGAGGAGGCTGTGAGGGGGGAGGCTGTGAGGGAGGAGGCTGTGAGGGAGGAGGCTGTGTGTGTGTGTGTGTGTGTGTGTGTGTGTGTGTGTGTGTGTGTGTGTGTGTGTGTGTGTGTGTGTGTGTGTGTGTGTGTGTGAGGCGCCTCTCAAGTGGAAAGATACGCCGTGACTCTGGTGTGTGATGTTGTTATGAATGTGTTGTGTGTGTGTGTGTGTGTGTGTGTGTGTGTGGGCTTATTTTATTTTAATTTTTTGGGGGGGATACAAATCAACAGTAAAACCGGAAGTTTGTTCTTATCATTCTTAGAATTATTATTATTTGTTTTCTTATTATTTGTATTCTTATATTATTATTATTATTATTATTATTATATTATAATTATTACTATAATAATAATAATAATAATAATTATTATTATTATTATATAATTATTATAATAATATAATAATACTAATAACAATAATAATTATTATTATTAGTATCATCTTTATTTAAAGCTAAAACATGGATGTCACCATGTGATGCTCTGGACCAGATTGTCGTGATACATCTCATTTGCATCTGTAGTCCCGTGAAAGACCATAATACACATAAAATGATAACAAACATAAAACAACAATAAACATAAAACAATAACAAACATAAAACATCAATAAACATAAAACAATAACAAATAAACAATGACAAACATAAACAATAACAACGCGTTGGAACCCGAAGCTCGTCTCCTCTCCACTCGGAGCGGCCGGTCAGAAGGGGGGGGGGGGGGGGGGGGCAGGGCGCCGTCAGGGTGCAGAGCCGGTTAAAAGTTACCGGTCACAGCGAGAATGAGAATGAAATGAGTCCACCAAGAGATCTGCCTCCTGCAGCAACAGGCTGTGTGTGTGTGTGTATGTGTGACATCACTATGACATCACCGTGACATCATAGTGAGTCTCTGACAGGAGTCTCAAAGCACGAAACAACGACACGGTTCACCCGCTCTGAGAAAGCTCACCGGAGAGCTGAAGGTCACCTGAAGGTCACCTGAAGGTCACCTGAAGGACGCATGAAGGACGGAAACGAGAGATCAAAGGGACTGAAGCTTGATTGAGCTGCATGCATCCCTCCCCTCTCTCTCTCCCTCTCTCTCCCCCTCCCTCTCTCTCTCTCTCTCTCTCCTGGCCACGGCTCTTAGTCGTGACATATGTCGGCCTTCGGCGCCCAGCGGGAAACGCCGTGGCGTCGCCTCCCTGAGCTGCCGACGTCACGCAGACCCTGCACGGCAACCGGAGACGGACGCTCGGCAACCGGAGACGGACGCACAACTTCCTGGTGGATCGCAACTCACGAAAAAAAAACAGACATGATGACGAGAAAGAAATAAAACGTAAAGAACCAGGAAGTTCACTTGGAGTCAAGACCCACACATCAAAATATAAAACTGTTGCAACCCCAGTTTCAGATTTGTATTCTAATCACCATTTTAACAGCCATTTCCTCAGAGACTTCTATACAACCAGAGGAGTCGCCCCCTGGTGGCCAGGAGAGGGAGTGCAGAGAGCTTCCTTCCCTCTTGACCCCCCGGTTCGTCTCCGGCCTCGGCCCTCGACTCTTCCGAGCCGTAACCCTCCGCTGCTCTGTATGCTCTGTATGCTCTGTGCTCTGTATGCTTTGTATGCTCTGTATGCTCTGTGCTCTGTATGCTCTGTATGCTCTGTATGCTCTGTGCTCTGTATGCTCTGTATGCTCTGTGCTCTGTATGCTCTGTATGCTCTGTATGCTCTGTATGCTCTGTGCTCTGTATGCTCTGTGCTCTGTATGCTTTGTATGCTCTGTATGCTCTGTATGCTCTGTGCTCTGTATGCTCTGTGCTCTGTATGCTCTGTATGCTCTGTATGCTCTGTGCTCTGTATGCTCTGTATGCTCTTTGCTCTACACCCGCCGCCTCACTGACGTGCTCCCCATCACTCAGAGGCTCAATGTGTCACGCTGCAGCAGGAGGTGCAGGAACACTCCGGTTAACGGAGTTCTCACGCTGTGGCGCCCCTCTAGTGGGGCGCAGTGGTACTGCAGGGGAAATGCAGAAAGACCTTTATTGACTTCACACAAGACACAAGTTAAAAATACACAGACTTAAACTAACTCAAAAATACACGTTGAACCGCCTGTACCTCCGCGTACATGTTGACGTCACGTCGATACACGTGCAATGGCCGTTACTCGCGGATTCTTGCCATTTTGCCAAACGCTTTTCTGCCGTCGCCCTTCAAAATAAGAGCTCAGCATTGAGCGTGAGTTGAGAGTGGCCATGTTGAGCCTGTAACCCCGTTATAAAATAGATTTGCAGTGGAACGCAGCCACTAATACTCATATGAATTGATATCTGCACTCATTGTTTGAGCTCCTTCAATAAAACGCCGTCTATAGACCAGTTTGTTGGTCGTGGGGTGTGAACATGTCGGGGCGCGGCAGAATAAGTTTGAGAACGGCTGGTTTAACAACAAGGCTCGACCTCCATTACCCCAATGGGTTCAACCTCGCCGGACACATGTTCACGGTGTGACTCTGAGCCGTCGTGTCCCGGGTGAAGAAGCCGCCGTGTTTTACCTTTTCAAAGCAGCTTTTCTCCTGTCGGCCGTGATTATCTCTATTGATTCGTCCGCCCTGAGACCCAGATTGATGACATCTGGCTCTGGATCTGTGAACTTGATGCAGAATGTTCCCGCTGGAGGAAAACGTTGCTCATTACTTCACGTCTTCTCCTCCGTATAGTTCCCTCAGAGCGTTTCCTTCCTCGTCCTCTTCGGGGTGGAGGATAATCAGGAATCTTCCGTCAATCAACAGACTGAAATGTCCCGAGGACACAGCATCACTTCATCGCCTAATGTTATGCGGCCGCTTCCAGAAAGATCAAACCCGGCGGTTCTCTGCGCTGCGCATGAAAGATTGAAGGAGCTCCGCTTGACAGCGTCTCATGAATCAACGGTTCAGGAGACGCCTCAGAGAGGACGAGGAACACACGCTGTCGGCGTACCTGGAGCAGAGCACCTGTTGACAGCTGTGTGAATGATGTCAGAAATAGGACACGATTCGGGTGAAAATCACAAAGTTTCATCGCGATCTGAAGATATATAGATAAAAAACTGTGACACGCAACTACCGTGGGATTTCCAAAGGAAAGCTGTATCTCCCATGTGATGCATATCGATGTTTTTACGACGACATATGCAAAACCACGCATGTCTAACTGACGGGGGACCCGGGGACCCAGATCAAGACAAATTGTTATTTGCCCTAAAAAAAAAAAAAATTACGAGGCGAGGCGGGGAGGCGTTCATGTACCTCTGCGGGGAGCGGGAGAATACGCTTGGTTTCCAACCGGGACCGGTGCTATTAATAATGCAAAGCGCTCGCTGTTCTGCATATATTATGGTCTGCACCGGCGGATTACCGATGAGAAGCCTTCATTCATTTTAACAGGTGCAAGCCTTTCTTAGCGTTTACACTCATTTCTTATTAGATGTGTTTACTTTGTAATTGATTGTGATTGAGTTGTAAACGAGCAGCAGGAGGCGTTAGCATTAATCTCTGTGGTTTAAGACAAAGCCATGGGAATTAAGGGAATTACTGGAGTCTAACTATTGTCTCCTTGTTCCTCACCAAATGGAAAATGGACCTAAAGATAGCTATAATCTAGTTGTACATGCTTAGCTTAAAGTGCATTAACGTTGTTCTTGCCTCCCTCAGTCATGCGATCGTTCTAAATGTGAAGCTGTTGTCGAGATAATCTCGTTCCTCCCAACTGCTTATGCTGAATTATCGCGGCGTAGGAAACGTTTTGTTTCTCCGAGGCCTCGATGACCTGCTGTACCAACGGCTCTCACATTGAATGACATCACAACAAGTGAGGCGTCCCACAGGGCGTCCCACAGGGCGTCCCACAGGGCGTCCCACAGGGCGTCCCACAGGGCGTCCCACAGGGCGTCCCACAGGGCGTCCCACAGGGCGTCCCACAGGGCGTCCCACAGGGCGTCCCACAGGGCGTCCCACAGGGCGTCCCACAGGGCGTCCCACAGGGCGTCCCACAGGGCTCTGTCCTGGGGCCCCTGATGGTTAATCGCTTTCTAATGACTCGGCTCTTTCACGCTTATTCCTCCTTCACTTTCTGAATCAATTAACATTCCTCTGCAGTCCTCTATTTGTGTAACGTCTTCCAAGTACAACATGCAAGACATTTGATACATATTATTAATTAATAATAGTTTAATCATTTTATAAAGCTTTTATTTGCGAGACTATGCCGAAACCATAAGAAGAGGCTTTGCAATCGTGGGACCCGAGTGACTCTGGGATGGTTATAGCAGCTTCAATGTGGAAGATGATGATTTATGTTTGTGTTTTTATTGTTGTCCTCGTCTGATTGTTCGTACGGTTGGTTGATATGTCATTTGTATTTATTCGTTGTTGTTTTTGGTTGTCTGGTGAAACTTGTAAAAACTTAAAATAAAATGATTGAAAGAAATGCAAAGCTGATATTTCAAGAGGCTCGTCCCGGGTTCTTAAAGTTTTTTTTCTTTCTCCGTCCATTGTTTCGTGACGCCGAGCTTCGCTTCGTCTCTTGAATGTCACCGAGAGACGAGGAAAGCCGTTCTGGGAGGACGAGCCGGTCTCTGGACCGTCACGAGGCTGATCGGCTCCAACAGACGGACCGCCGCCGCTGAGCCGCCGGCCCTTTAACAGTGCGGCGTCCGTCGTGTGGTTGAGTTCCCCGAGGGCTCCAGCTTCATGCAGGCGGTTCACACACAGAGCCGATAATGACGCAACGCTCTTTGTGACCCTGAGGCTGTAGATACACGTGTTTTTTTCAACTTCCCAAATCTCCTTCTTGCTTCCTGGACCTCAGCGCAGGTCCTCTGAGCTCGCTGGTATTCCAGATATTAATCAATGAGTCTGTTATTGCGTGATGCTGATGGTGTCTGACGCGATTGGCTCTAAAGTGACGTCTGTTTGACTCCCGGAACAGAAAGCTGGTTTCATCCTGCCGCCGCCCGCCGCCGCAGGCCGGCGCTCGGCCGATGATTGAATATCTGAAGTATCGAGCGGCGCGGCGACCTTCAGCGTGCAGCTCGACACCTGCCGACGAACGACGACGAGTGATCTGCTCCTCGCCAGATGATTCACCGGGAGATATCGAAACATCGAGAAGAGGAGGAAACCGGATCGTGTGATTCTCAGGATTAGCAAATACTTAAAGATTGAGCTGTAGTTACCACTGAGATACAAGTACTGTTTAATCTTTAACAAAATATATGAAACCCAGTATGGTTAGAGATAAATTATGACAATATTAAGATATACATAATATTAAAATGAGCTCTACTAATAATAATGAACAATTTAGTAAATATATATATATATATATATATATATATATATATATATATATATATATATATATATATATTAATGTTAAACAAATTATGAATATGTTTTTCTAAATTGCTGGCACACCATTTATTATTTTAATAATAAAAAAACTATTCAGTCAATTAATATATATGAATTTACTAAATTGTTCATTATTATTAAAAGAGCTCATTTTAATATTATATATATTTTAATATTGTCATAATTTATCTCTAACCATACTGGGTTTCATATATTATGTTAAGATTTTAAGATTGTCTAAATATTACAAATATTGAAGATTATCTTTAGATCTCTTAAGTATCTGGCGCACCATTTATTGTTTTAATAATAACAAACAATTAAAATAATTTGTATTTTTGTTTAAATGAAATCAGAAACTTTTAAATGTTAACATAAAGGTTCTGGTCTGTTCCGACCAGTGAGGCGTATTGATTATCATCAGATGGCTCTTCTACCAGCCCCCCCCCCCCCCCGCCCCTCCCCCCTTGCTGACCTTGTAGGGCAGCACCACGGCGGAGCCCCCGCTGATGCCCACGATGGGCACGGCCGTCTGCGTGGAGATGAAGTCCAGGATCTGCGCCACGGCCTCGGAGCCCACGTTGTCCTCGAACACCACGCCGTGCACGCGGTTGGTGGACAGCGTGTCGCAGATGCGCGTGAGCAGCGCCCGCGGGTTGGTGTTGTTGACCAGCACGGTGATGGGGTTCACCTCCAGCGGCAGGTCCACGAAGTTCTCCCGGCTCAGACGCCCCTTGATCTCCGTCTGGTAGGCGGAGCCGCTGAACACCACCGCCACGTTCACGGACGGCGTGGGGACGGCGAAGGGCCGGCCCGAACAGAAGGGGGCGGAGCCTAGCAGCAGCAGCAGCAGCAGCAGCGGGAGCAGCGGCGGCGGCGGCGGCCACCACGGGGAGTCGCTCAAGCTGCCTGGACGAACGCCCATCTCAGTCACCTACTGCCTGGGGGAGGAGTCAGAGTGGGAGGAGGAGTCACAGAGAGGGGGGAGGAGTCAGAGTAGGGGAGGGGTCAGATAGGGGGGAGGAGTCAGAGTGTAGAGTGGGGGAGGGGTCAAGCAGAGGAATTGACACGTTAGGCAGATCCTCAGGACCAGTCGCCTCCAGTTGGAGTTATTTTGATTAATGACACCCCCGGACTAAGGCGGTGAGCGAGTCCATTACCGGAGCCCAGAATAGTGTTTTTAGAGTGTCGCCGTGCGGCGCCAGGCTGTGGGCCCGGCTGTTGTGTCAGCTGCCGCCGCCGCCGCGCTGCTGCTGCACGCCGCGGTCCAACCGGACAGATGGCGTCCAGTGTTTAATGCAACAAATGGAGAACAAGAGGATTCATAATCCCCTCATGATAGTACTTTGGAATGTTTCTCTCCAGCCGAAGCGTTCTGAACTTAATCTGCCGACGCCGTCTGTTCGTCAACACGTCAACACGTCAACACGTCAACACGTCAACACGTCAACACGTAAACAGGTAAACAGGTCAACACGTCAACACGTAAACACGTCAACACGTCAACACGTAAACACGTCAACACGTAAACAGGTAAACAGGTCAACACGTCAACACGTCAACACGTAAACAGGTAAACACGTCAACACGTCAACACGTAAACAGGTCAACACGTCAACACGTCAACACGTAAACAGGTCAACACGTCAACACGTCAACACGTAAACAGGTCAACACGTCAACACGTCAACACGTAAACAGGTAAACACGTCAACACGTCAACACGTAAACACGTCAACACGTCAACACGTCAACACGTCAACACGTAAACACGTAAACACGTAAACACGTAAACACGTCAACACGTAAACACGTCAACACGTAAACACGTCAACACGTCAACACGTCAACACGTAAACACGTCAACACGTAAACACGTAAACACGTCAACACGTAAACACGTCAACACGTAAACACGCCGACTCGTCGGCGCGCCGCGTCGAACACACGAAGACGTTTCACAATTTGTTCTATTTGTTTTTCTAAACTGAGATTTACATTTATTCTGTATTTACACGGCGGTCTGTAGGCCGAGGCTGGCGTCCTGGAGACGGCTGGCAGCCAATCAGAGGGCAGGAGGCGGTCAAGAGGAAATGACAAGTGACAGGGAGAAAGAAGGAAGGAAGGGAGAGAAAGAGAAGGAGAAGAGGAGGAGATGAATAACACTAAAAGAGAAGATACAGGGTGGAGAGACAGGCAGACAGACAGACAGACAGACAGACAGACAGACAGACAGACAAACAGACAGACAGACAGGTCTGAGACCAGTTGCTCGTGGACCAGTCTGGACCAGATCCCAGTGACCTGCTCTAGGCCTGAATCCACTTTTGAAGTCCCAGTTCCTCTGAGCGTCTCCGATGGACTGGATCACAACCAGGAGGTCCCCCCCCCCCCCCCGCCCCCCGGTGGCTCCGCCCCCTGCCCCCTCGAGCGGTAGTTCCCGCGGTGGCCACAAGGCGGCGAGCGGCGAGCCTGAGGCTCTCTGTCTAATCCGCCCGTTGTGCTCGCGGCCCCTCGAGGGATCGCGGCCCCCCGTCACGGAGCTCTGATCCGGCGGGGTGAATATATATCGTAATCCCTCGGTAATCCCGCCCGGCGCCGCAGCCTTTCAGGCCTGATTGCGGCGCGGAACACTTATCAAGCGTTTGCCACAGTTTCTACTTCCTGTTGGCGCCGCGTGAGTTCCTCTCTCGTGACCAGGCAGACCAAAGGGGGCGGAGCTCCGGCCTCCAGGACGGTCCGGATCGCTCCTCCATGCCGCGTCCCACACGGGATTCTCCCCGCCTCATAAATCACGCCATAAAGCGGTTAGTCCTCGCCGTGCAGAGGGCGGCCGCCACATTCCTCGTTTAGGGTTAATGCCTCTGTGGGGGGGGGGGGGGGGGGGGGGGCGTACGTGGTCGGAATGCTGCAGAGCGTCCGACCTCCCCGGGTTTCTTTCTTTAATCAACGCGTTGGGGAAACAGCTGAGCCAGAAGGATGAAGGTCGGCTCCGGATGGCGCTGGACGTAGAGATGAGTCATCGATAACTCCGTGACACGGAGTCGTCCCGTCAGGAGGATTACAGCCAGAGGAACCTCGTGCCATGGAGCGCACCGCTGTGTTCCAGAAGGATCCACGCCTCCCACCATCAGACCAGGAGGTCCTCACGGAGCTCTCTGGTGGGGAACCGGAGATCTCTCGAGACGCCGAACTCCCAAGACATCAAACGAACTTCTGGTTCTGTCGTCTAATCAGAAGTCATTAAAATGAGGGAGCAACTAGAACTCCTCCAGAGACGCCCGCGGATCACGGATTGATCCGTGTTGTTGTTGTTGTTGTTGTTGTTGTTGTTGTTGTTGTTGTTGTTGGAGCAGCTGGTCTACTGGGCTCCAGACTTGTTTGCCACCATCCCCCAGAAAACAATTTCCACAGCTCTGAAGTCAGAATTGTTTTTGCTATTTTTTATTTTTTGCATTATCAGTGTTAGTAAAGTGTTATAAGCTATTTAGAGACGAAGTGTTAAGAAGTCAAACAGCTCAGAATTCTCCCTCCGACATCTATTTGTTGTCGCCGTTAAAACTAAACAACTGGATTTGTTCAAGTTTCTCACCAAAACTAAAACGTATCTACATTTGTCCGATAAAAATGGACAATTACATCACGTGTGAGTGAGTGTGTGTGTGTGTGTGTGTGTGAGTGAGTGTGTGTGTGAGTGTGTGTGAGTGTGTGAGTGTGTGTGTGTGTGTGTGTCCTGATCGGATCGTATACGAGTCGTTCTGTACATCGATCAGGACTCAGTTCCTGATCGACTGACATGACATTTATAGATTTAAAGAGTTTCAGGGATCATGATCTCTGTTCATGTCCGTTGCCCCCGACGACTGTTCAGCTTTCTTGTGCTTTTCCTTTCTTGGCAGCTTCAGAGTTCTGTTGCCTGTGTGTGTGTGTGTGTGTGTGTGTGTGTGTGAGTGTGTGTGTGTGTTACTGGGTGATCGTACATCCCCTACGATGCTCATACATCACACAGCTCGTTTGGCGGTCGCTCTTCAAAAGAACTACAAAGATAATGGGGCAATAATTCAAATTTTTGGATTATTTTCAGCGCTATTAGATTACTGCAATTAGAGTTGAAATATGATGTAAAACGTCTTGATATAACTCAACGATGTCACCATTCATTGACATGTACTATGGATGCAGGACTACAGAGAGTTACTGGGGAGATATGCAACATTATAATCCTTTCATTTAGGGGTTTTGTGCCTTTATTTGTGCTTTTAGTGCGATTCCTCTTCAGGTAAACCTGTTAGCTATGAGCTCACCTCCGCCATGTTGAGAGCCAATCAAAATGCTCCCAGTCTCGCACCTTTAAACCTATAATAACGTTACGTTTCCAGGTGACAGTTGGTCGTTGTCCAGGTCGCATTGAGCCAACGGACGTGGTCAGCGGCACACTGCCTACAGACGGAAAGCTTCCCCTCCCCCGACGCCAACGGCCTCGTCTCTGCATGGCTTCAACTTTTAAATGGAACATAAATCGAACCTCGAACGTTCACGAGGACCGGGGACGAGTCACGGGCTATTTGTAGATATCACGGCCCGAGGAGAGAAGATTTGAAAGATTTGGGAGGTCAGTCCCCACAATGTCACTGCAAAGATATGTGTCCCCGCAACATGATTCAAACAAACACACACACACACACACACACACACACACACACACACACACACACACACACACACACACACACACACACACACAAACACACACATAGTCCTGTCTCCCAACGGCACATGATTTAAGCTGAAGGTTGTTTTTCAACCTCTCTTGTTTGGCTCATGTGCAAAAAGTGAGAATAAAAGTAAATATTATTATTTTGATTTCAACCACTCTTCTATTGGCTGTTCACCAGAGGAACACCCCCTCTTTTTGCACCCTTTTTGCATCCTTCTTGCATCCTTTTTGCACCCTTTTTGCATCCTTCTTGCATCCTTTTTGCACCCTTTTTGCATCCTTCTTGCATTTCTTTTTGCACCCTTTTTATATCCTCTTGGCACCTTTTTGTACCTTTTTGGCATCCTTTTTGCACCCTTCTTGCATCCTTCTTGCATTCTTCTTGCATTTCTTTTTGCATTTCTTCTTGCATTTCTTTTTGCACCTCTTTTACATCCTTCTTGCTTTGTTCTTGCTTTCTTTTTGCATCCTTTTTGTACCCTTTCGGCATCCTTTTTGTACCCTCTTGGCATCATTTTCCGTGGGCGCTATCAGTTGAAGCTGCTGACTGTCCGCCCGGCCTCTTCCTCCCTCACACGCAGCTCCACCGGCTGAGACGCTCTTCTGTTGTAAAAACACCCAAACAACCCGAGTCACGGGAGAACAGCCGATATGAATAAGTGAGGCAGCTAATTGGGGCAAAGGACCAACAGGGATCTCCATCTGCTGCCTCACACCGAGGCTCCGGCACCGCAGCTCGTAGCGAGGAGCCGCAGAGCGTCGTCACGACACGGTCAAACCACATCAAAGGACTGGTCACATCAAAGGACCGGTCACAAGGCCGGTCACATGGCCGGTCACATGGCCGGTCACATGGCCGAGGAGGAGGCTGCTCCCGCCTATCACGTGCCTCTGAGTTGTTTGTCTTCCATTAAGTCTACTTTAAATCTACTTTAAATCTACTTAAAATCTACTTTAGGAAGCTGTTTGGGTCCTTCTCCTGTTGCCCACAGTTCACTAGGACAGTTCAGGGTTGTAATGTATCCCAGCATGCATTGGGATCGACACTGCCCCCCCACCCCTCTCGGGTTAGGAGGAAGAGGAGGAGGTGGAGGAGGAGAAGGAGGAGGAGGAGGTGGAGGAGGAGGTGAGGAGCTCCAGGAAGGTCTTGTACATGTTCAACAGGAGTCAACTAGAGGTTTTTGTCTCTCTGAGAGCAGATTTAAATACGTAGGAGAGGAACTGAGCCGAGGCGACGGCGTCGTGCGACGGCAGGGCGCCACCTCAACTGACTTCGACTTTTTCCGTTTGAAATCAATCCTGTCTGGTAAATTAATCGAAACACTTCTCGACATCATCCCTGTTCACTCATCCGAGGAGGCAGGGCTGTGTGTGTCACGGGCAGATGTCTCTCTCTCTCTCTCTCTCTCTGCCGCTTCGTTGCTCATGTAATCCGTTCTGTCCGTCGGTTCACCTGAAGGCTAACAGGCCGCGGCGTGATGCTAACGGTCCTCCTCTGACCTGGACAGCGCCCCCTGCAGGTGACGGGGGTGAGGAGGCCTTCCTCCCTTCCTCCCTTCCTCCCTTCCTCCCTTCCTCCCTACGCTCGGACCTCATGTGGGTCCGTATGTGGAGCAGGGATCAGTGTAAGACCGTTAAGCTGACCCCCCCCCCCCCCCCCCCAGCTGCTCTCCAGGTCCGATGGAGGCGACCCACACATCCAGATGATCTCTGACATACACACACATGTGCACACACACTAATCCACACATGAGCAGACCACTTTGGTTTTAATCTGTGTGTGTGTGTGTGTGTGTGTGTGTGTGTAGGGGTGTGTGATTGTCTGTGTGTGCTTGTGTGTGCGTGTAGGGGTGTGTGTGTGTGTGTGTGTGATTCTGTGTGTGTGTGTGTGTGTTTGTTCTTCTGCCCATACTGTCTGTGTGAAAGATGAACCGACTACAATCACCTTAAAGGGCCAGTTCACCAGAAGTGAGGGATGACATTAAACGTATAAATAGCCTCAAGTTCAACTACGAAACATTTAAATACAACGGCCTCCACCTCCTGACGGAGTCCCTCCTCTTCAGAGCAGGAGGTCTGCCTCTAGTGGCGGAAGAGCGTCATTACAGGTGTGAAAGTCAGCGGAGCGTCGAGAACCTTCATCCTCCGACGATGAGGAGGAAACAGGTTGTCCAAACAGAGCCGACTTCATTCCGACAGGATCAAAAGTCAAACACACACACACACACACACACACACACACACACACACACACACACACACACACAGTCTTGATGTTTCTAAGGTTATCCTTGTCATCATCCTTCATGGAGACGCTCCCCGCCGCGTCAGCGCTCGGGGCTAATTGTGAAGAATTAAGAGGTGCTCACACACACACACACACACACACACACACACACACACACACACACACACACACACACACGGGCACAAGGATCTTTGAATAGAAAACATTTAGGCTAATCAATTTCCCCCAAATTGCAAATTGTATATGCGTCTCCACGCGTGCACCAAGACTCAGCGTGACGGCGTGATGTCAGGATCCACGAGGAGCCAGAGGACACGCCCCCTACCCCCCCACACACACACACACACACACACACACACACACACACACACACACACACACACACACCTACACACACACGCACAGCCTGTGGCGGAGCAGCGCTCCTGCTCAACAGGGACAGGACATGAGACGAGGTGCCATGAATATAGATGTGGTGCCCGTGAGAGGGAGGACAACACGCCCCCCCACACACACACACCCCCCCCCCCACACACACAGCCCCCCCCCCCCCAAGTTGTACATCCCACCCGACAGCCTGGTGAAGTACGCCAGCACCCCAAGGTCCCATGCACCAAGTGGCCAGGACCAGGTCTCAGAATGGACTCCACCCCCCGTGACCTTGGCGGAATCCTCCCTCCCCCCTCTCTCCCCCCTCTCTCTCCCCCCCCCTCTCCTGCAGTAAACCGTTTACTGCTCTGGATGCTGGTGGCGGGCGGTCAATCAGCACAGCATCCATTTCATGCTTTGCTCACTGCTGTGATGACTTCTTCTTCTTCTTCTTCTTCTTCTTCTTCTTCTTCTTCTTCTTCTTCTTCTTCTTCTTCTTCTTCTTCTTCTTCTCTATGAGTTTGAGGTGCGTCTCGTACAATCACACTGTCACTGCTCTGTGTGTGAGTGTGTGTGTGACGAACACACACACACACACACACACACACACACACACACACACTCACACACACACACGTTCACACCTCTTGCCCCTCAGGTCCGTCCCGTTACTAAAACTAGGGCACGGCAAAACACAAGGAGCGGACATCTTTCACCTTCTAACCGTCTGTTCACACCGGAGGAGGAGGAGGAGGAGGAGGAGGAGGAGGAGGAGGAGGAGGAAGAGGAGGAAGAGGAGGAGCACCTGTTATAATCCTAACAGGTGCTCTTGAATCCCTCTGATTGGTGCTGGAACACACAGAGCACCACCTGCACCACCTGAACCACCTGCACCACATGCACTACCTGCACCACCTGCACCACATGCACCACCTGCACCACCTGCACCACATGCACTACCTGCAGCACCACCATCCGCTCCAGCAGGTGCCTCTCAGCTGCTCCACCTGTTCACAGTGACGCATCGATCCGCTCCGTGTAATCCCCCCGGAGGCTGAGTTACAGCAAGTTACACACACACACACACACACACACACACACACACACACACACACACACACACACACACACACACACACACACACACACACACATACACAGCCCAGCGTGGTGTGTGTGATGCTTTTGATCTGATCGTCTGCACTCTGACAATTCCTCTATTGACAGTTACAAGAGAGGAGGAGGAGAGGCACGAAGAGGAGGAGGAGGAGGAGGAAGAGGAGGAGGGTTGGGGGGGGGGATTCTACTTGAACACACACCTCCAGACAGCAGGAGCAGCTCACACACAGGTGGAGAAGTTAGAGGAGAAGATGGAGGCGTTACCTGCGTTGGGAATCCTCCTCCAGCCGTGGCTCCTCGCCTCTCATCCCGCGTCGGCGGCTTCAAGCTGTCCTGTTTCCTCCTGCTCCTCCTCCTGCTCCTCTTCGTCCCTCTCCTCCTCCTCTCTTCCTCTCCCTCACTTGTTTGAGTCTATTTCCGTGGCGGCAGCAGAGCGGCACGCTGCGGCGGCGGCATGGCTTCCAGCACTTTTGGCAGAAGGTCACATTATCACTGGTGGAAAAGAGGAGGTGGGAGGAAGAGGAGGAGGAGGAGGAGGAGGATGGACGGAGTGATGGAGGGGGAATCGAAGTGAGCAGGTGCCCGGAGGAGGAAGAGGAGGAAGAGGAGGAACAATCGTCGTCTCTGGCTGAATGTTCCAGGTCAGAATAAAAGTTCCCTCAAAAGTGACGTCCCAGAATGCATTGAGGCAAAAACCCTTCAGCGAGCATCGGCATGTGTGAAGATCTCCAGCAGGTGTGTGTGTGTGTGTGTGTGTGTGTGTGTGTGTGTGTGTGTGTGTGTGTGTGTGTGTGTGTGTAATTCCTCTCCTGGTCGGGGAAGGAGACTTTATTTAAAAAGATGAATGTCCTCCTCTCGTCGGTGCTCAGCCCTCACAGGTGTCGCGTCGGGTGTCCTCCACACCTGTCCACGCCCCCCCCCCCCTCACAGGGCCGCCCCCCCCCTCCCCTCCCCTCCCCCCTCCGTCTTCATCTCCCCGCCGTCCCCTCCTCTTCGCCCGATTGGACGCTCCATCAAACACACGAGGACTCTGGACCAAATATCTGCTCCTTGCTGTATTCCTCTTGTTGTTGTTGTTGTTGTTGTTGTTGTTGTTGTTGTTGTTGTCGTGGTCTCAGTCACTTGTTGTCCCCTCTCCTCGTCCTACCTGAGCCCCTCCTCCCTCCTTCCTCCATCACCAGCTCCACTCCGGCTCCGCTGGCCGGCTGTAATCCCGACTCCTCCACTCTGTGAGCTCTAATGATTATGTAGTGAGGCTTTATCCCCTCTCTCCCTCCCTCCCTCCCTCCTCTCCCCTCCCTCCTCCCTCCTCCCTCCCTCCCCCCCCCCCTCCCTCCCGTTTCATTCCCCTCCCTCTCCGTACTCCTCTCTGTACTACAGCCTCTTCCTCACTCCATCGTCTCTCCTCACTCTTCTTCCCGGGACGCATCCATTCCTCAACCTGTTCCCTTCCCTCTTTCCTCTTTCCTCTTCCCTCTTTCCTCTTTCCTCTTCCCTCGTTCCTCTTCCTCTTCCCTCGTTCCTCTTCCTCTCCGCGTTCCCTCGTTCCCTCGTTCCGCTCGGCGACTCGTCAACAGGTTCGTCCTTCAAACGTTCTCTGGGACCGACGGAGTCGCCGCTCACTTTCCTCCCGTCTCTCGAGGCGTGTGTCGTCACGGGAACATGTTTATCAACATGCTGCACTCCCTCTGCTGACCACCAGGGGGGGGGGCTCTGGTTGTATAGAAGTCTCCGCTTCACTGAGCACATTACATTTATTATTGACTATCTAATTATCTTCAAAGAATACCTTCACATTCCTGCACAGGTCCAGTGTGTTTACACTCCCTTCATCTCAGCCGAGATTGGCTCCTCCCCCTCTCCCCCTCCCCCCTCTCCCCCTCTCCCCCCACAAACACACACACGAGCCTGAACAGGATGAGCAGTTAAAGATAATGAATGGATGGATTCCTGCATTGCAGCGAAGTAGACCTGGACTGAGGAGACAGGGCGAGTCCGTAGACCAGTGGTCCTCCCCCCTCCCCCAGTGGTCCTCCCCCAGTGGTCCTCCCCCCTCCCCCAGTGGTCCTCCCCCCTCCCCCAGTGGTCAGCAGCCGGTCTGAAGGTCGATGGGTTTCAGCTGAGTTTTCCCTACGTGCGACCTCTGACCTCTGACCTCTGACCTCTGCTTTGACCTCCAGCCGTCGTCTGGGCAGACTCCCCCCTCGTATCACGGTGGACATTTATTTTGAAAGGTCGGACAGGAAGCGACTGGAGCTCAGCCCTGCAGGAGTCTCACGTCTTCTTTCCTTCCTCACGCCCCGCATGAGGAGCTAGAGGTCAGGGGGTGACGCCCCCTAGAGGTCAGGGGGTGACGCCCCCTAGAGGTCAGGGGGTGACGCCCCCTAGAGGTCAGGGGGTGACGCCCCCTAGAGGTCAGGGGGTGACGCCCCCTAGAGGTCAGGGCTGCATGCTCCAGGCTGCAGCCTGGCGCTCTCCTGGCCCGGCGGCGGGGCGCCGAGGCTCAGAGGAAGCGTCCCGCGTGGGAGGAGCAGGCCGCCATATGCTCTCTCTCTGGAGGCGGGCCTTCCTGCTTCATTGGACACGGCGGCAGAGACCGGCTGCAGACGGCGGAGCGATCGCCACGGCGACCGCCAACTTCATCTGGCAGCTACCGACGCCGCTCTGCTCCTTCCTGTCCCGGTTGTTTCCAGACGCGTTGTGACGGAGGAGACGCCTCCGGGCCGCGTGAACCCCGTGTCTTCACTCTCGTTCCCCTGAGGCTCCTCCCACTTCACCTCCTCCAGCTCGCCGCTCGTGGTGACTCGTGGTGACTCGTGGTGACTCGTGGTGACTCTGGGTGACTCTGGGTGACTCTGGGTGACTCGTGGTGACTCGTGGTGACTCTGGTGACTCTGTGGTGACTCGTGGTGACTCTGGGTGACTCGTGGTGACTCGTGGTGACTCGTGGTGACTCGTGGTGACTCGTGGTGACTCTGGGTGACTCGTGGTGACTCGTGGGTGACTCGTGGTGACTCGTGGTGACTCGTGGTGACTCTGGTGACTCGTGGTGACTGTGACTCGTGCTGGTGACTCTGGGTGACTCGTGGTGACTCGTGGTGACTCTGGGTGACTCGTGGTGACTCTGGGTGACTCTGGGTGACTCGTGGTGACTCGTGGTGACTCGTGGTGACTCTGGATGACTCGTGGTGACTCGTGGGTGACTCGTGGTGACTCTGGGTGACTCGTGGTGACTCTGGGTGACTCGTGGTGACTCTGGGTGACTCGTGGTGACTCGTGGGTGACTCGTGGTGACTCTGGGTGACTCGTGGTGACTCGTGGTGACTCGTGGTGACTCTGTGACTCGTGGTGACTCTGGACTCTGGTGACTCGTGGTGACTCGTGGTGACCTCGGTGACTCTGGGTGACTCGTGGTGACCTGTGGTGACCTGTGGTGACTCTGGGTGACTCGTAGACTGTGGTGACTCTGGTGACTCTGGGTGACTCGTGGTGACTCGTGGTGACTCTGGGTGACTCTGTGGGACTCGCGGTGACTCTGGGTGACTCGAGGTGACTCGTGGTGACTCGTGGTGACTCTGGTGACTCTGGGTGACCGTGGTGACTCTGGGTGACTCCTGGTGACTCTGGGTGACTCTGGTGACTCGTGGTGACTCGTGGTGACTCTGGGTGACTCGTGGTGACTGGGTGACTCTGGTGACTCGTGGGTGACTCTGGGTGACTCGTGGTGACTCTGGGTGACCTGTGGACTCGTGGTGACTCTGAGACTGTGGTGACTCTGGGTGACACGTGGTGACTCGTGGTGACTCGTGGTGACTCTGGGTGACTCTGTGTGACTCGTGGTGACTCGTGGTGACTCGTGGTGACTCTGGGTGACTCGTGGTGACTCGGTGACCTGTGGTGACCTGTGGTGACTCGTAGTGACTCGTGGTGACTCGTAGTGACTCGTGACAACTCGTGGTGACTCGTAGTGACTCGTGATGACTCGTGGTGACTCGTGGTGACTCGTAGTGACTCGTAGTGACTCGTAGTGACTTGTGACGACTCGTTGTGACTCGTAGTGACTCGTGGTGACTCGTAGTGACTCGTGACAACTCGTGGTGACTCTGGTGACTCGTGGTGACTCGTGACGACTCGTGGTGACTCTGTGGTGACTCTGTGACTCGTGGTGACTCTGGGTGACCTCGTGGTGACTCGTGGTGACCTGTGGTGACTCTGGTGACTCGTGGTGACTCGTGGGTGACTCGTGGTGACTCGTGGTGACTCTGGACTGGTGGTGACCTGTGGTGACCTGTGGTGACCTGTGGTGACTCGTGGTGACTCGGGTGACTCGTGTGACTCTGGGTGACTCGTGGTGACTCGTGGTGACTCGTGGTGACTCTGGGTGACTCTGTGTGACTCGTGGTGACTCGTGGTGACTCGTGGTGACTCTGGGTGACTCGTGGTGACTCGTGGTGACTCGTGGTGACTCGTGGTGACTCGTGGTGACTCTGGGTGACTCGTGGTGACTCGTGGTGACTCTGGGTGACTCGTGGTGACTCGTGGGTGACTCGTGGTGACTCGTGGTGACTCTGTGTGACTCGTGGTGACTCTGGGTGACTCGTGGTGACTCGTGGTGACTCGTGGTGACTCGTGGTGACTCGTGGTGACTCTGGGTGACTCTGGGTGACTCGTGGTGACTCGTGGTGACTCGTGGTGACTCTGGGTGACTCGTGGTGACTCGTGGTGACTCGTGGTGACTCTGGGTGACTTCGTGGTGACTCGTGGTGACTCGTGGTGACTCGTGGTGACTCGTGGTGACTCTGGGTGACTCGTGGTGACTCGTGGTGACTCGTGGTGACTCGTGGTGACTCTGGGTGACTCGTGGTGACTCGTGGTGACTCTGGGTGACTCGTGGTGACTCTGGGTGACTCGTGGTGACTCGTGGTGACTCGTGGTGACTCGTGGTGACTCGTGGTGACTCGTGGTGACTCTGGGTGACTCGTGGTGACTCGTGCGGCCCGCGTGCGGCGGGTATTAATAGCAGCTGTTAATGAGCGATTGATTTGGCGCTCCGCCGCCGGAGGGAGAGGTGCAACATCTCAAGTTTGTTTCAGGCGTCTGTTAGATATCACTTTGTTTTCATTTTAGTGTCTAGAAGATTCTCCACACTGAGACATCATGTAAATGCTGCAGAAACAATTGTTATGTATAACTAAACTAAATATAGGTATATATATATATATATATATATATATATATATATATATATATATATATATATATATATAGTTATGAGACTCTTCTCCTTCAGATGAACTTGTTCTTCTCCCTGACGACACGTTGACCTCGTGACTTTAAATGGAGGAGAAACACCAGAGGCCCAAATGAGTCGTCTCTCCTCTCCAGGACGTTCTAGCACCCCCCTCCCCCAACACACACACACACACACACACACACACACACACACACACACACACACACACACACACACACACACACACACACACACACACACACACCTCACGCTGGGGCTGAGAAGTGTCTCCACACCTGTCAGCTGCTGCTGCTGCGGCGTGTCAGCGCCCCCTGCTGGCGGCCTCGCGCACTGCGGGGCATTTGGCCTCCGCGTCTACACACTCCACGTGTTGACTGGAACCGACAGCCAGCCGCCTGGAAACCGGCCACGGGCCTCCTCTTCCTCCTCCTCCTCCTCCTCCTCACAGCTTCTCTGTGTAAAGGCTCCGGTTGAGTTGATTTACGAAGTCTGAGGAGGTCTGTGGAGGTCTGCAGAGGTCTGAGGGGGTCTGCGGAGGTCTGAGGGGGTCTGAGGAGGTCTGAGGGGGTCTGTGGGGGTCTGATGAGGTCTATGGGGGTCTGTGGGGGTCTGAGGAGGTCTGAGGAGGTCTAAGGAGGTCTGTGGGGGTCTGAGGAGGTCTGAGGAGGTCTGTGGGGGTCTGTGGGGGTCTGAGGAGGTCTGTGGGGGTCTGAGGAGGTCTGAGGAGGTCTGAGGGGGTCTGATGAGGTCTATGGGGGTCTGTGGGGGTCTGTGGGGGTCTGTGGAGGTCTGTCGGCCTCCTCTCCAGGGCCTCGGTCAACAGACGGTCGCAGCGAAGCCACATATTTTATCCGGTGTGCAGATGGAGCCCAGCAGGGGGCCGGGGGCCGCGGGCCGGGGGCCACGGGTTGGAGCTCCTTCACCTGCCGGGCCAGAGAGGTTCATTATAGTCATTGATACTGTGTGTGTGTGTGTGTTGTTTGGTGGTGTCCCTGATGGTTTACGGCTCACACGTTGACGTTGTGATCGTGTTTGATTAAAGAAAACATCTGGAGGGATTCAACTTGAGAATCCAGTCCATCTCTAGGAAGGAAAAAAACATGTTTATTTACCCCCCCGCCTCCATCTGTCTCTGCTTTCATTGGACTCGCCGCATTAAAGAGACTTTTCTAAAGACCCCCCCCACACACACACACACCCCTGTCTGACCTCACATTACCCACAATGCCGCGGGCCGTCGGCTCTCCTTCCACAGTTCTATCGAGCCCGCCTCTTTTGTCCACTTTTTGTTTTCTTCAGTATTCTCATCACTATTGTTCACCCTGATGGGGTTAAACACACACACACGCACGCACACACACACACACAAACTACACAATATATCTCAGATTAAATGTGACGTCACACCAGCTCCTATAAACCAGAATAACTTTATTAGAATCAGATTTGGTAAAATCTGGGAAAAGTGCATTTCTATTTTTATATTTTAAATATTCTTTATGTGGATAAATTAAATCAGAAAAGAGTGTCAAGAATAGAAATAATGATGAATTAAATCACGGAAGAAACTCTTTTCTTTTACCTCGCGTTGCGTGCAGCAGGTTTACTGGTTTCTGGTTGTTTGTCTCCCTCTGGTGGACAGATGGAGTCACTGCAGCTTTGGAGCACAGAGTGGAGACTACGTTCAATAACGAGCACGAGGTAATCTGATTACATTGACGTATCTGATCACATTGACGGTATCTATATTTTAGGAGTCTCAATATTTTAATTTGCTAAAACATTTTTTTAATGAAATTGTTCCTTCTTTTTTATTGTATTTAACTAAAATTAATATATAGATACATTATATAATGTATATATTCACATATATAAACATTATAACATTAACGATTGAATTAATTAATGTCATCTCTACGATGCATAAAACAGACATTTAAATGAAAAAAAATATTTTAAATAAGTTTTTAAATTTTTTTTATTTTCAGTTAAAAATATAAACACACACACAAACACACACAAACACACACACACACACACGCTAAAATGAATAATCATCTTCTAAATAATTTAATAAACTGAGGATGTTTGGATTAATTTGAGACAGAGCGATGCTGCCCCCTAGTGGGAACTAGACGGCATTGCAGTCTCTAGATGGGCACGAGGCATTAATACAGGAACAAGTCATCAAATAGTTAAAACACATGCGAATAAAGTCATGTAATCAAACATGAGAATACAAAGTGATACTACAGTAAGTTAAATAAACGTGAGTAAAGTAAAGTATAACTTTCCATCTCATAGTGTTGACTCACCTGTAGAGCATTTATAACACTGACGTTCTTCTCTCTCTTGTAAAGCTGGAGGGGGTTTGGCCCCGCCCCTTTCCACCTGGCTCATCTGGATGGAGAAATGTTGCATCATGGGATTAGCCCCCCCCCCCCCCCCCCCCCATCACTCACCACAAACAGCACTGACACACCGCGGCTGAAGTAGACAAGTTTATTAATGATAATAATGAGGATGATGAGGATGATGATAATATTAACAATTAGTCATAATTATAATAACGTTAATGTCATAATAAATAGAACTCTTCATCTGAAGCACATAAAGAGAAGCATACAGAAAGAGAAAAAACAAAAACACAAAGTTCAGAGTACAGAGCCAGAGGAGGGGGCGGGGCTTCTAGAGATACTTTTTTTTTTTTTTTTGTAATTTTTTTAAACCTTTCAATATATCCATTTAAATTTTTTAAACATTTTTTAAAACTTTATTTAACTGGAACATTTACAAAAAGGAGAAAGAGATAGATTTTTTTTTAAAACCCTTATAAATAAATGTTGTCATTATTAGAACAAAATACAAGATTTCGGGGGGAGTGGTGGGGGGGGGGTCGGGGGGATGTTGTGTTTTATTTTTCTTCCCCCATTAAAGGACAGCGGGGGGGGGGTCATTATGTACAGAACACCAGGACTACAAAAAGGGGGCCAGTCGACTCACTAGAAGGCTAGGTATGGTGGGAGGAGGGCTCCGCATGGGGGCGGGGTTAGGGGCGGGGCCAAGGGACGGGGCCAGGGGGCGGGGCCAGGGGGCGGGGCACTCATCCTGCTCGGGTCACAGCTCAAGCAGGTGTGCTCAGGAAGATCGGGACCAGGTCGTCGTACTGAAGGCATCTGAAGGAAGGGGAGGAGCCACCTGACGCACGGCGACTGAACGCGGAAGACCAGCCACACGGAATCGGAAAGAAACATTCCGCCAATAAATCTTGGATAAAAAATACGAGTCGCACGGGAGAAAAATTCTAAGGCAATAAACATCCGGCGCGTGTTTCTTTAATAAACTGGCGCCGTGGAAGCCGCGGGGTTCTGACCCCAGGACGTCTGGAAGGACGCCATGTCGGCCACATCCACCTCCTTTTTATTTTTTATTTTTTTTGGAAACAGCCCGATATCTGAGACATGCGATGTGCACATGGCGCCGCCCCCCCCCCCCCCCGTACAGCTCAGGAAGTTGCTGTCGTTATTTTTAAAAAACGTGATTCGTTATGAAGATACAGAATAGATTGTTTCACTAGATAAACAGCGTCAACACGCGACAGTACGCGTTCTTACTTTTTTTTTGTTCGTTGCAAAGTGCATAGATCATTCAGTGGACATCACGTCACGTGACCAAACCTCGACGCTAGAAAGCCAACGGAAATACAAGAACAGCTTCTCCTCCTCCTCAAGCAGTATAGATTTTTTTCTTTTACATATATAGAGTTGTTCACCTTCCAAAAGCACCCCCCCCCCCCCAAACCCACAGCTTTAAACAAAAGAAAGAGACGATAAAGAAACGCGTGTGATCTGCAGGGGGCGACCACGACGCCGTGATGAAGATACTCTGGGGCATGAGGAGCTGCAGGCGAGGTCGGGGGGTCGAGGTCAAGGTCGTGGGTCGAGGTCGTGGGGTCGAGGTCGTGGGGGTCGAGGTCAAGGTCGTGGGGTCGAGGTCGGGGGGGTAACGGTCGTGGGGTCGGGGTCGGGGTCGAGGTCGGGGTCGTGGTCGTGGTCGAGGTCGTGGGGGTCGAGGTCAAGGTCGTGGGGTCGAGGTCGGGGGTCAAGGTCGTGGGGTCGAGGTCGTAGGGGTCGAGGTCGGGGGGGTCGAGGTCGAGGTCGGGGGGTGGAGGTCGGGGAGGTCGAGGTCAAGGTCGTGGGGTCGAGGTTGTGGGGGTCGAGGTCGTGGGGTCGAGGTCGTGGGGGTCGAGGAGGTCGAGGTCGGGGGGTGGAGGGTGTGGGGGCGAGGTTGTGGGGTCGAGGTCGGGGGGGTCGAGGTTGTGGGGTGGAGCCTGACGCAGAACCACTTCCTGCTTTACAAAAGAACCTGAAATAAGATGGAAGTTGATCAAGAGGAGTGAGCTCACGGCACGGCGCCGCGGTGGAGGTCACGCCGAGCCGGAACCCTCTGGACCGAGTTGTGCTTCACCCCCCCCCCCCCCCCCCCGCGCCCCCGCTTGCCGAACACGTCGGGGTCACCGCCCGGCGCTCAAATCAAACTTTGGTTTGAGTGAGAAAAAAAATCGCTATGCGTAAACTTTTTCTTTCTTCTTCGTCTTTCGTAAGTCCGACGCCCCTCAAACGCACCGCGCCCTGAATCCAACGAAGGAACGAAATCAACGCAGATGAGATATTACTTCCTTTTTTTCCTGAAGTGCCTGTCGGGTAAAAACAGGATGTGATGTTTTTATGTTGTTTTCATTTGATGAAGGATGTGTGTGTGTGTGTGTGTGTGTGTGTGTGCGTGTCTATGTGTGTGCGTGTCTGTGTGTGTGTGTGCATGTCTGTGTGTGTGTGTGTGGTTGTATGTGTGTGTGTGTGGCAGCGGGGGAGGGGTTCAGGTTGAGATCAGTTCACACTATCACCGTCACACTTTCAATCTCATAACACATGATCACATGTTACAGTAAATATCAGGGGGACATATTTAGTTGGGGGGGGGGGGTATCTATGTTGGGGGGTCCGAGGCTTACCCGCCCCCCCCCCCTCTACTCCCTGACATCACCACAGCCCATATAATAGATATGTATATATATTTATATACAGAGGAAAGAATACTTACTTAGACATTAATGTACATTCATAAACTCCTCGACGCTTCTGATGGAAAATATTTACTTTTTTTTTTTTACCCCTTGCAAAGTTTTCAGTGCTGCAAAAAAATAAAATAAAAACGAAATAAACACATAAAATATTCTCAGAATACATCGACGAAAACAAATAAATAAACGGTTGACACATTCCGGCCCCGTTCCTCGTCGCCGCAGGGGGGCGGGCGAGGGGGGGGGGGGGGGGGCACGACCCCTCCCTAAATGTTTGAACTAGCGGCTCAGTGTCTCCGCCACAGGCGTGTTTTGGTAATGCACCTGCTGACGGCTCCCGCCGGGTCACGGGTGGATCAGTCTGTGACGGGGGCGTCGCCGTGGTAACCGCACCTCGCCGCCCAACGCTGTAAACCAGTGACGGAGGGGGGGGATGCCCAATGGTGCTGCCAGGAGAAAAAGTGACATCACGACAGTATCCGCGGGTTTGGACGTCCCGCTAACGTAGCGTAGCGTAGCTTCACGTAGCGTAGCATCACGTAGCATAGCGTAGCGCTGCCGGCTCCGGGACGCCGAGCCACCGGGAGGAAGGAGCGGCCGCCACCGCCGGGCCGGGGACGGGCAAAAAGAAAAGAACAGAAGAAGAAAGGAAGAAGGAAAAGGAGGTCGGGAGGTTGGAAGGAAGAAGGCGGAGCCGTGAGACCGGGAGGCGGACCTTTGACTCCGCCCACAGGAAGTACAGCGTAGAAAGTGCCTCTGCCCCCCCGCCACCTTCTGTTCAATGTTTTTGTTTAGAAGAGCCAATAGAGAGGGGAGGGGGGCAGTGGGAGGGGCCTCCTGCTCCTCCTCCTCCTGCTCCTCCTCCTCCTCAGGGCCCACTGTTCACCTCTTACCAAAACAACATAAAAACATATTTTGTACATATATACGGCTTTATACACACTTTTTTTTCTTTCTTTTTTTTACCATTGTAAATCACAAAAGTATAGAAAAATAAAATGTTTTATAATAACGGGACACGTTCCTCTCTCTCTCTCTCTCTCTCTCTCTCCCTCTCTCTCTCTCTTCTAACCGACACTAAGGTGGTCCGTCCGTCCGTCCGTCCGTCCAGTTTTGTGTCCGCTGTGACGCCGCGGCGCCTCCCGTCCGCCCTCGCCGGCATCAGTAGAGGAACGCCTCTTCTTCCTCCTCCTCTTCGTCCTCCTCCTCCTCCTCCTCTTCTCGTTGTGTTATTTTCTTAAAGCTAGTTCTCCTCTCTTGGTTGTTTTCATCTGTGATGTCCATCAATACTGAGTACAGCTCTTCCTTTTGTGTTTACTGGAAACAGGGAGAGAAGCGGGGGGGGGGGGGGGGGTAAATATGCAGAATGTGATGTTGACACAGGCATACTCAGGAATGTGGAGGTCTTTGAACACAACACGTAAACAAGTAAACGTACGGGCACCAGGAGTAAACAACAACACGTTGTTCTCCTGTCTGTGAGGAACACGACGGATCCAGAGTTCACGACACAAAGAGAGGAAACTAAAGTAAATAAAGTTTGAGCGCCCCCCCCCCCCCCCCATCCATCCCATACCTCAGCTGTACCTCGCTCGGGGACCACCGTACGGAAATATCCACACGAGCAGTCTTATGGCCCAGCAGGGGGTTGAGGGATGGGGGGGTGTTATTATATATAGTCCTCGCTGACAGCGAAGAGCTGTGGAGACGATATATTAATCAACGCCGCCGACGTAAAGGATCCAGGAGGCTGCGTTCAGGTACCGGAGAGTTGAGTCTATCTTTATCACAGAGGAGGAGGCCAGGAGGAGGAGGCGCTCCACAAACACCTCCTCCACGTCGCTCCTTTAATTAATGCACTAATTTACATGCAGTCCAGATACCTTTAATATACCCGTTAACGTGCATTCCAGATATCTTTATTCACCCGTTAACATGCATTACAGATATCTTTATTCACCCGTTAACGTGCATTACAGATATCTTTATTCACCCGTTAACATGCATTACAGATATCTTTATTCACCCGTACTTCCATTACAGATATCTTTAATATACCCGTTTACTTCCATTCCAGATATCTTTAACACCCATTAATGTGCATTCCAGATACCTTTAACACACCCGTTAACATGCATTAGAGATATCTTTAATACACCCGTTAATGTGCATTACAGATATCTTTAATACACCCGTTAACGTGCATTACAGATATCTTTATTCACCCGTTAACGTGCATTACAGATATCTTTATTCACCCGTTAACGTGCATTACAGATATCTTTAATATACCCGTTTACTTCCATTCCAGATATGTTTAACACACCGTTAACATGCATTACAGATATCTTTAATACACCCGTTAACATGCATTACAGATATCTTTAATATACCCGTTAACATGCATTACAGATATCTTTAATACACCCGTTAACATGCATTACAGATATCTTTAATACACCCGTTAACGTGCATTACAGATATCTTTAATACACCCGTTAACGTGCATTACATATACCTTTAATATACCCGTTTACTTCCATTCCAGATCTCTTTAACACCCGTTAACGTGCGGTCCAGATATCTCGACTAGCGTAATTCGACTCTGATTTCCTCGTCAATCGTCCCAACATTATTTTTTTCTCGGCACATGGTGATGAAACGTGTCCGATGAGGTCGTGAGGACGGAATAACGTGCGGCAGGAAAACAACGGTCACAAAAATACAGGAACATAAAACCCTGGATCCGACCAGGACATCCATATTCTTATAACCATTTTATTCTGACACTCAAAAACAATCAGAGATTATGTCACATGTCAACAACAACAATAATAATGACAAATAAAAACAACAGTTTATACTTTAGCTCTGAAACTACAGCTGTCAGACACATATACATATATATATATATATATATATATATATATATATATATATATATATATATATATATATATATATATATATGTATATGTTCTCATTATAGAGGTCAAGAAACACACAGGTCACCACGTCATGTATAATACAACACACCTACAGTGAGTGTGTGTGTGTGTGTGTGTGTGAGTGTGTGTGTGTGAGTGTGTGTGTGTGTGTGTGTGAGTGTGAGTGTGAGTGTGTGTGTGTGTGTGTGTGTGTGTGTGTGTGTGTGTGTGCTCCTGCCAGCTCACCAGGGCTTCATGCATATTTGTGTATTAATATATAAAAGAGGAGTTTCTTGTGGTTGCATATGGAGCTGTTCAGGAAAACAAGGAAGAAGAATGTACTTTAAATTAATAATCCAATAAATGGAAATTAATGAGGATACAAAAAAATATTGTCAAAAGTGTTTAGTTTATGTTGATATTTGGTCTTAATTATCTTTGTTTATTCATCTTTACTTTTGCATGAATATATTTTCAATAAAATACTTGAATAAATATTTATTTATATAGTTATGAAGTAAAAATAGTTGAACTGTAAGGGAAGTTATTACAAGTCGTGTAAAACAGGATGGGAGCTCTTCACACACACACACACACACACACACACACACACACACACACACACACACACACACACACATTCTCTGTTTCAGATGTTTTTCAAGAAGCTGATGAAATGGTTTAAATAATAATTAGTCGACTATAATAATATTAATAATAATAAAGTTGTTGTTTAAATATATATACAAATAATACTCTGTGTATACCGTCTGGACTTAACTAATGATGTGTGTGTGTGTGTGTGTGTGTGTGTGTGTGTGTGTGTGTGTGTGTGTGTGTGTGTGTGTGTGTGTACGTGGATGCAACTACTTAGCAATTCTTTTGGGGGGGGGGATTTCTCCTATTTAATCTTTAAAATGTGAAAACTATTTAAAAAAACAGATTAAGATGTACAATATGAATAAATAACCCCTAAAATAATTAAATTCAAGTTAATTTCACTCTACTGTTTTATTTCCTTTAGAGCTCAAAGCTTCACGTCAAAGAATTCAAATATATATATATTTTTAATTATCTGATTAATAAATAAACAATTGAATAAATGTTTGAATTCAGTTAAAACAATTATAATTATTGTAATATAATCAAACATCACGTGAGTCTTATAGTTAGTCCACTTTTACAAATTTAACTGGACCAAAAAACAGGTCAAATTCACCAATTTTATAAATGTATTGGAGTCGAGTTTCAGCTCAGAGGAAAACACATCAATGAATGTAATCTTTTAAATATTTACTTTCTACAAATCATCAGAAGTTGTGTGTGAATTAAAAGTCATGAAGCCTGTTGAGCCCCCCCCCCCCCCCCCCCCAAGAAACCTGCAGGATAGATGCATCGGTCGGCTTGCTGTTTGTCGTGTGTTAGCAACACACACACGCACACTCACACACACACACGCACACTCACACACACACACGCACACACACACACACACACGCACACACACACACACACACACACACACACACAGAGCATGCACCATGCTGCAGCCTCTCATTGGTTGAGTTGACTCAGCAATCAGGGCGATGTAGAAAAAACCAAAGCACAAACATGATGACATCAAAGAGGTTGTTGTAGAAGAGGGGGGGGGTCATCATGGGGGGTGGAAGCTTCTAGTCCGGTGAGCTCTCCTCAGAGGACCGTTGGCTTGTTGTGAGTTTCAAGAGAACGTTTGTGTTGGTTTGTTGAGGTGGGGGTGAAGGTGGAGGGGTGGGGTGAAGGTGTGTGTGTCTGTGTGTGTGTGTGTGTGTGTGTGGGGGAGGTGCTGAAGGTGTGGTGGGGGGGGTGTACAATGTCTTTCCCCTCTCTCTCTGTTAGTAGGGGGTGAAGCGACTGTACCCTCCTCTGTAAAGGCTAGCCTGCAACACCAAAGATGAAAAAGTACCAATCAGTATCCATAAGCTCCTCCTCCTCTCCTCCTACTCTCCTCCTCCTCTCCTCCTCCTTTTACTCCTCCAAACCTCCTTCCTCTCTTATAGTCATACAGGTGTCATACCGCGGTTCACCACAAGGGGGTGATATGTTTAAGCCAGTAACTGAGTGTGTTGGGAGTCAAATAATTCAATACAATAATAAAGTATTTTAATTATATTGCTTCACTTATTTAAATTAATTAATCCCAACACACAGACACCACTTAGCTCTATATTTATATATTTATATATTTAGCTCTATATTTATATATTTATATTTATATTTATATATTTCCGGGTCTTTCTTTGAGAGGCGACACCAACGCGATGGAAGGAACTTTGGAGGAAAAAAGAAGAAAGAAAAAAACATTCAAGCACATTTTTATATTTGTTGTTGAATAAACAACAACAAATCTCTTTAATGAAAGCTTTCAGCCAGCAGCACCGAGACGCTTCACCTCCCATGTTGGTCATGGTGGATTATGGCGTATTGGTCAATTTGAGTGATTGGTGGTGGGCCCACGGTCTGGGGTCTGGGGTCTGGGGTCTGGGGGTCTGGGGTCTGGGGGTCCGGGGGTCTGGGGTCTGGGGTCTGGGGTCTGGGGTCTGGGGTCTGGGGGTCTGGGGTCTGGGGGTCCGGGGGTCTGGGGTCTGGGGTCTGGGGTCTGGGGGTCTGGGGGTCTGGGGTCTGGGGTCTGGGGTCTGGGGGTCTGGGGTCTGGGGTCTGGGGTCCGGGAGCCGGTCCCCTCAAAAAAAAAGGAGAGAGAAACTGTTTTTGTTTCTTTCAACAACAAAGTGAATGAACAAGATGCTCTTGTAGTTATCGTGTCTTTTCATCTTTGATGTTACAGTCGCTGCCGACGCCAAAAACAGACATTAAACGCACCGGCGGCTCGGAGTGACGTGTGTGTGTGT
>CM070091.1:18833876-18836376 GCA_036178185.1 Liparis tanakae | reverse complement strand
GAGAACAGGAGGAGAACAGGAGGAGAACAGGAGGAGAACAGGAGGAGAACAGGAGGAGAATAGGAGGAGAACAGGAGGAGAACAGGAGGAGAACAGGAGGAGAATAGGAGGAGAACAGGAGGAGAACAGGAGGAGAACAGGAGGAGAACAGGAGGAGAATAGGAGGAGAACAGGAGGAGAACAGGAGGAGAATAGGAGGAGAACAGGAGGAGAACAGGAGGAGAACAGGGGGAGAACAGGAGGAGAACAGGAGGAGAACAGGGGAGAACAGGAGGAGAACAGGGGGAGAACAGGGGGAGAACAGGGGGAGAACAGGGGGAGAACAGGGGGAGAACAGGAGGAGAACAGGAGGAGAACAGGGGGAGAACAGGAGGAGAACAGGGAGAGAACAGGGGAGAACAGGGGACACAGGAGAACAGGGAGGAGAACAGGAGGAGAACAGGAGAACAGGGGAGAAGAACAGGAGGAGAACAGGGGAGAACAGGGGAGAACAGGGGGTTCAGGAGAGAACAGGAGGAGAACAGAGGAGAACAGGGGAGAACAGGAGGCCATTGTGTCTCCATTGTTCTACCGGGTTCATGTTGTTCTGAAGAACAACAGGAAGGCCATTGTTCTCTTGTTCTACTGTTATGTTGTTCTACTATTCTATTGTGTTCTATTGTTATGTTGTTCTACTGTTCTATTGTTGTATTGTTCTACTGTTATGTTGTTCTATTATTCTATTGTTATGTTTTTCTATTGTTCTATTGTTCTATTGCTCTATTGCTCTATTGTTCTCCTGCTCATTGTTCCGTGTTCTGGGTTCTCACCGCTGGTGTACGGGTTGGCCACCTTCTTGTTGGTCATCACTCGTGCCGTGGCGTTGTTGACCTGCAGACAGGAAGTCCAGTCAGCACACACACACACATGAGACAGCTGGCCCTCTGGGGGCGGGGCTTCATCTGTCATCAAGGTATCAATTACACTGGGAATACGGGAGGGGGAGGGGGGGGGGCATGCACCAATCACCCTAAGGTATGAAAACAACAACAAACAACAAACAATAAACAAATGAAATCTTCCTCTCACTGAGCTGACAGCCTCTCTCTCTCTCTCTCCATCTCTCTCTCTCTCTCTCTCTCTCTCTCCATCTCTCCATCTCTCCATCTCCATCTCTCTCTCTCTCTCTCCATCTCTCTCTCTCTCCATCTCTCCATCTCTCTCTCTCTCTCTCTCTCTCTTTCTCTCTTTCTTTCTTTCTCAGTCACTCACAGGTATGAAAAAAAAAAAAAAAAACATCTTCAGTAATTTGTCAAATAAACACAAAAATAGGTTTGGATTGACTTATGGGGGGGGGTCATCGGGGTATGGGGGGTCATCGGGTATGGGGGGTCATCGGGTATGGGGGGTCATCGGGTATGGGGGGGTCATCGGGGTATGGGGGGGTCATCGGGGTATGAGGGGGGGGGGGCTCGTTGTGCCCAGAGTGCAGCGGGTCTCAGAGGATGGAGGCATGCGGTCATTCTGCACCGTCGCTCCAGCAGAGTCATACGCACCATTGTGCATCCCCGTTGTGCATGCATGCATCCAGCAGGCACACACACACACACACACACACACACACACACACACGCGCGCGCGCGCGCAGAGCGGAGGAGCCCTCGTGCCCGTGCATGGGGGGTTCACGGCAGGCAGCAGGCAGGAGAGCAGAACAAAGAGGGGGGGTAAAGGGGGTAAAATGAAAGCACCTCTATTTTGCGTCCCTCTACGATTGTACCGTTTAGTTTCTCCCGCGCGCGATCGGCATCCGTGCTCGTTTCAAAAGTTACAAACCCGAAGCCCTGAGAGGAGAGCGCCGCGGGGGAGGAGAGGGGGGAGGGGGGGAGGAGAGAAGGGAGGAGGGAGGAGAGAAGGGAGGAGAAGACAGGAGGAGGTGAGCAGAGTCGTAAGCAGCCGCATCGATCAGAGGCAGTTAGTGAGGCGGACAGAGGGGCGGGGCTAGGACCTGGGCTCCATCTCTGGGCTCTAATTGGCTGCTGCAATGAGGAGGAATCAAGTCCCGCCTCCTTGATGAGTGACAGCTCTGTGATGAAGAAGAGGAGCAGGAGTACGGAGCCCCTTCACGTGGACCGGGAGCGGGAAGATGTGCTGGTTCTACACTTCTAGAGGGGGGGGGTTAACACGTGAGGGATGGCGAGCGCCGGGATCGCCATAAATAACGCCGTCCGTCCTCCCGGGAAACGAGAGATAAAGAAATATAAAAATACAAAAGGAATTGAGGGAGCAGAATTAATCCTTCGGACCCCCCCCCCCTCCCTAACCCTCCTCCATCTTTTTTTTATCATGCACAAATAATTAGCTTGGAAGAAGAGGAAGAGGAGGAGGAGGAGGAGAGGAGGAGGAGGAGGAGGAGTGGAGCCCCCTCCCCATTTCTCAAAAGGAGAGACACAACATCTTGATTGCAGCTTCACAGGAAACAGATTTATGAATGCTGCTGGCTTCATTATACAGAGAGGTGCAT
>CM070091.1:18823876-18826376 GCA_036178185.1 Liparis tanakae | reverse complement strand
CCAAATCAAGACCTAGGTCAAGACCCAAGTCAAGACCCAAGTCAAGACCTAAGTCAAGACCTAGGTCAAGACCCAAGTCAAGACCCAAGTCAAGACCCAAGTCAAGACCCAAGTCAAGACCTAGGTCAAGACCTAAGTCAAGACCTAGGTCAAGACCCAAGTCAAGACCCAAGTCAAGACCCAAGTCAAGACCTAGGTCAAGACCCAAGTCAAGACCTAAGTCAAGACCTAAGTCAAGACCTAAGTCAAGACCTAGGTCAAGACCCAAGTCAAGACCCAAGTCAAGACCCAAGTCAAGACCCAAGTCAAGACCCAAGTCAAGACCCAAGTCAAGACCTCGGTCAAGATCCAAGTCTCGTGGGTCGTGAGGACTTGTGACTTGAGACTCGAGTCCTCAGTCGAGTTTGTTGTACTTTTATTTGACATATTTTGTTACCAACTGCAGCTTCAACGGTGAAAATGTCACGAATCACAATCCACCAATTTTTAAATTGATGTTGGAAACAATGCACATTTACACATCAGACTGTTCCTCTCGACATCACAACAACAACAACAACAACAACAACAACAACAACACAACACAGGAAGGTAAAAAGAGTGGTAATAGTATATTTTACTTGCTGACAGCGTGTCGAGAACAGTGTTTGCAGATGATGAAGGACACTGACCGGTGCGGTCGTGGCGGCGGTGATGGCGGGCGTGCTGACGTCGGCGCCGGCCGGCTCGCCGTGCGTCTGCGCCGGCGTGTAGAGGGCCATGGCGTGCTCGGGCACCCGGCTCTGCCCGCTGTAGTCCTGCGACGGAAGCGGGTGCGGCGCCGCGAACTCCGCGGGGATGCCGTTCTGTGGGAGAGGCGGGTACTGGGCCGGGGTGTACGGCTGGGCCATGGCGTCCGGGGGGTTGGCGGCCTCTTGGTTACCCTAAAGAGAACGCACAACGTTAGGGTCGGGGGTCAGGGGCCAGGGGTCGGGGGTCAGGGGTCGGGGGTCGGGGGTCAGGGGTCGGGGGTCAGGGGCCAGCGGTTTGGGTTCGCAATTCCGGAAGCCGAGGGTCGGGTCGGGGAAACCGCCGTGCCGCCGCAAGTCGAGACCCAAGTCGAGACCCAAGTCTAGAACCAAGTCGAGAACAAAGTCTAGAACCAAGTCGAGACCCAAGTCGAGACCCAAGTCTAGACCCAAGTCTAGACCCAAGTCGAGACCCAAGTCTAGAACCAAGTCGAGACCCAAGTCGAGACCCAAGTCGAGACCCAAGTCTAGAACCAAGTCGAGACCCAAGTCGAGACCCAAGTCTAGAACCAAGTCTAGAACCAAGTCGAGACCCAAGTCTAGAACCAAGTCGAGACCCAAGTCGAGACCCAAGTCGAGAACCAAGTCGAGAACCAAGTCGAGACCCAAGTCTAGAACCAAGTCTAGAACCAAGTCTAGACCCAAGTCGAGAACCAAGTCGAGAACCAAGTCGAGACCCAAGTCGAGACCCAAGTCTAGAACCAAGTCGAGAACCAAGTCGAGAACCAAGTCGAGACCCAAGTCGAGACCCAAGTCTAGAACCAAGTCTAGAACCAAGTCTAGACCCAAGTCGAGAACCAAGTCGAGAACCAAGTCGAGACCCAAGTCGAGACCCAAGTCTAGACCCAAGTCTAGAACCAAGTCGAGAACCAAGTCGAGAACCCTCCGGCATGAAAGCACGAGGGAAGCGGAGAGAAAGAAAAGGAGAGGCAATAAAACCAAAATCCAATAACACCGCCCGGAAAATTCCCTCAATCAAATCTAAAGATGGCGATGGTGCGAGCGGGATGCATAACTCTGAGGATAAGAGAGAGGAGGAGGAGGAGGAGGAGGAGGAGGAGGAGGAGGAGGAGGAGGAGGAGGAGGAGGAGGAGGAGGGAGGAGGAAAACAATAACAGTAAACAGATAGAGAAGTTTCTGCCTTTACAAGCTGGCTGGGGATGGAGAGAGATAAACGTGTTATAGTCTTCTTCTTCCTCTCGCTTGGCCTCTTTTTCTACAGACTTCCACAGAACGCACTAGGAGGAAGAGGAGGAGAAGGAGGAGGAGGAGGAGGAGGAGGAGGAGGAGCAGGGTTTTTAATGAGAGCGCCCGAGCTGTAAACGGACAGAGGGATATAATAATTCTACTCTGACGCGTTGGCAAAGAAACCAAAGAACATTACGGAAAGACTCCATTATCTAGATGAGGAGAAGAAGAAGAAGAAGAAGAAGAAGAAGAAGAAGAAGAAGAAGAAGAAGAAGAAGAAGAAGAAGAAGAAGAAGAAGAAGGGCCTTGACAGAGGAAGAGGGATGCCCTGGCTCCTGCCTGACCTCATCCCCTCTTCTCTTTTTCATTATACTGTCTCTCCCTCCCTCTCTCCTCCCTCCTTCTCTTTAATGCAGAACTTTCTTCTTCTATGTTTTATCTCCACCCCTCCACTTCCCTCCCTCGCTCACCGTGTCACGTAACTCTCTCCACATGGCAAGCCTCAACTTCTTGAAGCTCCGCCC
>CM070091.1:18808876-18811376 GCA_036178185.1 Liparis tanakae | reverse complement strand
GCCGGGGGCGACTCCCACCTGATGGATGAGGAGGTGAACACGGAGGAGGCGTGCTACGATAACACCGAGGAGAGAAAGGCATGAGCAGGAGGAGGAGGAGGAGGAGGAGGAGGAGGAGGAGGAGGAAGGTGGGGGGGGGGCTCTGATTTGGGCTAAATGACATGAGGGTCTATCGGTTATTACAGATTAACCAAAGAGAAGTAATCTGGTAATTATAATGGTAATAATATAATAGAAATAATTATATAATTATAGAAAATAATAACAACAATAAAATGATGATATAATGATTATAATAATATTAATCCTAATAATAAAAACTATGAGAAGAAGAACAATAATAATGATAATAATAATAATATAATAATGATAATAATAATGAAGTACTATACTAATAATAATATAATAACAATATAATCACATGTAGCCCCGCCCCCACCACCATCTATACATGTAGCCCCCCCACCACCATATACACATGTAGCCCCGCCCCCACCACCATATACACATGTAGCCCGCCCCACCACCATCTACACATGTAGCCCCGCCCCCACCACCATCTACACATGTAGCCCCGCCCCACCACCATCTACACATGTAGCCCCGCCCCCACCACCATCTACACATGTAGCCCCGCCCCCACCACCATCTACACATGTAGCCCCGCCCCCACCACCATCTATACATGTAGCCCCGCCCCCAGAGGAAAGCTGGTGAATTTAGTTCCATTTCATAAAGTCTATAAGTATACTCACTCACACACACAAGGCAGCAGTCACTCACACACACACACACACACACTCACACACACACACACACACACACACACACACACACACACACACACACACACACACACACACACACTCCAGAGTGAACATGCTCTGAAACAAACGGCTGCGTTGTGATTTACTGCCGTCCTCCAGGCAAAGAGAGAAAAGTGAGGAAAGATTTCAATCAGCCGCTGCCATGAATCAGCTGTTTAAGAGAGGGGGGGGGAGAGAGGGGGGAGAGAGAGAGGGTGAGAAAGAGAGGAGAGGGGGAGGAGAGGAGGAAGGCGACCGAAAGAAGGATGACAACAAACATCAGTGTGGAGGAATGTCGTGATGGAAAATAGTTCCCCTCTTCCCATCGTCTTAGATAACAGAGTCTCGTTAACGAGCCTCGCCACCCAGCACTAACTACCCCCCCCCACACACACACACACACACACACACCACACACACGCACACACACACACACACACACACACACACACACACACACACTGTAATTCATAACTCCTCAATATCCAGCGGCCGTAACTCAGGAAACGAGCCGAGAGAAAAGTGACATCATCCTGCAGAGGGACGGAGGGGGAGCACCACCCGGAGGGGGGGGGGGGGAGAAGGAGGAGGGGGGGAGGAGGAGGAGGAGGAGGAGGAGGGGATGGGGAGGGGGATGGGGAGGATGGGGAGGAGGAGGAGGAGGAGGAGGTTCAGAAGGCGCCACTTTCTTCTTCTTCTGTGGTGATTTGTTGGTAATCAGGAGCTCACATTCACCCGCCACCCGCGGGGGTCTCTCTCTCTCTCTCTCTCTCTCTCTCTCTCTCTCTTTCTCTCCATCTCTCCCCTCTCCCCCTCTCTCTCTCCCTCCCCCTCTCTCTCTCCGTTAATCTCCCGTGTCACGGCGTCGTGGCGTCACGTGGCGCCGTGTTCACTTAGCACGCCGTCTCGTTTGAAATGCAAACACAGCGGGGCGGGGGGGGTGACCTCAATCCCCCCCCCCCGCCCCCCTCATGGCTGTCATCTGGCACGAGCCGGCGCTGCGGGGGGGGGGGGAGGATCCCACGGAGGATGGGGGATGAGAGGAGGATGCTGGTGGGGGGGGGGGCTCAGCGTGATTCACAGGTTGTTTCCCCTCACAGCGCTGCAGGGGGGGGGGGGGGGGGGGCAAACAGGAAGTCTCTCTGTCCGCTCCGCCTGGACTGTAAACACACAAACTCACACACACACACACACACACACACACACACACTCAGGTGAAGATGTCTTCCTGTCTTATCTGACGGATCAAAAAAATACTTAAATATAAATGTTAGAAATAAAAAAGGACAACAGACGTGTTGTTGTTGTTGTTGTTGTTGTTGTTGTTGTTGTTGTTGTTGTTGTTGTTTTTATGTCACCAATGAGCCACAACACCGATTGACGTTTTTTTCTAAAAAGCGTAATGTGTGAGAGGAAGAGGAGGAAGAGGAGGAAGAGGAGGAGGAGGAGGAGGAAGAGGAGGAAGAGGAGGAAGAGGAGGAGGAAGAGGAGGAAGAGGAGGAAGAGGAGGAGGAAGAGGAGGAGGAGGAGGAGGAAGAGGAGGAGGAGGAGGAGGAGGCCTTGGCCGAGTGCTTTAGGTGGCACCTGCTCGTCCACATGCCCCCCCCTCCACCCCCTCCATCCCCGGCTGGCCGGCGGGGTGCGCCCGCTTTGGACAGATGGGTGGGAGGGGGCCATTACCATGATGGTGGAGG
>CM070091.1:18788876-18803876 GCA_036178185.1 Liparis tanakae | reverse complement strand
CCCCCCCCGAGACCCTCTCTGAAAACAACAAAGCAGCAGCAGAGTGTGTGGGGGGGGGGGGGGACCCTTGAAGAGCCCCTCTGACAGGCCGCCTCATTATCTGGCATCTCCAGAGTGCCGACGAAGAAGAGGAGGGTGTGTGTGTGAGGGGGGGGGGGGGGGGGACATGAGGACTCCGCCATCAGCCTGGTACTCCAGGGGGGGGGGGGGGGGGGCTCTCGCTAAAGGTCCGCTGATCGTACCTCAGGCCCGGAGCTTCAGGGATGCCCACTAATTAAAGGTTGTGTCATATCTGTTAGAGATACCCCCCCCCCTCCTCTTCCTCACGTCAGGTTGCAGCTTCCGACCGGCCTCTTCTTCTCTCTCGATCTTCCTGTTTAACCCCAGCCGCCACGCCGCCTCGTCTCGGGATGCTTTAGTCTGGAGGCTTAATTAAAGCTCTCGTTCATTATTTCTTCACTTTGAGCCGCAGATCTGAGTAATTAGGAGGCAGAGCCACGGGGGGGGGGGGGGGGGCTCACTTACATTGGAAGACAGTCCACACACACACACACACACGTGTTCCATCTCACCAGCCTCCATTCCTCTGCCCCTCCCCCTCTCTTCTATCTCCGGGATGCCGATATCGGCCCCGGTGAAGTATCCTCTCCTCCGCTCCACGCCGCACGCCGCCACGCCATCGATCACGCCACGCATCGACCAGGAGGACAGCCAAGGGACGGCGGAGCGGCGAGGGGCGAGGGGCGGAGAGGAGAGAGGAGAGAGGAGAGAGGAGAGAGGGACGAGGAGAGAGGAGGGAGGAGGGAGGAGAGAGGAGGGAGGAGCGAGGAGAGAGAGAGGAGAGGACAGAGGAGAGAGGGGGGAGGAGGGAGGAGAGGGGCGAGGAGAGGAGGGAGAGAGGGACGAGGAGAGGGAGGGAGGAGAGAGGAGGGAGGGGAGGGGAGAGAAGGAGGACAGGACAGAGGAGAGAGGGGGGAGGAGGGAGGAGAGAGGGGCGAGGAGAGAGGAGGGAGGGTGGAGGAGGGAGGAAAGAGGAGAGAGAAGAGAGGAGGGAGGAGAGAGGAGAGAGGGTTGAGGAGCGAGGAGAGGAGAGAGGGGGGAGGAGGGAGGGAGGAGGGAGGAGGGAGGAGAGAGGAGAGAAAGAGAGAGAGAGGCAGCGACTCGGCCTCCCGCATCGTCATACATCAACCCTCCACACACACACACACACACACACACACACACACCGGTCCTCAAGCCGTTGGATGGGGGGTTGAGGGGGGGGGGGGTGGAGCTTTATGGCCGTGGACAGGCGTCAATACATCGAGCGCTTTACCTCTGATCCAGAGTCTGTGGCAAACAGAGCGCCGAGGCCGGGCTGTGTGTGTGTATGTGTGTGTGTGTGTTTTTGTGAGTGAGAGTGTGTGTGTGTGTGTGTGAGTGTGTGTGTGTGAGAGTGTGTGTGTGTGAGAGTTGGCGTTGGCGTGGTCGTTGGGCGTGGCGTGGCGTTGGCGTATGCGTGCGTGTGCGTTGCGTGCGTGGTCGTTGGCGTTGGCTAGCGTGGCGTTGGCGTTGCTGCGTTAGTGCGTGGTCGCGTTGGCGTGCGTTGGCGTTAGCGTTGGCGTGGTCGTTGGCGTTGCGTTGGCGTGATGCGTTGGCGTTGGCGTGATGCGTTGGCGTTAGCGTTGGCGTGGTCGTTGGCGTGATGCGTTGGCGTTAGCGTGGCGTTGGCGTTAGCGTTGGCGTTGGCGTGTCGTTGGCGTTAGCGTTGGCGTTGGCGTTGGCGTGGCGTTGCGTTAGGCGTTAGCGTGGCGTTGGCGTTAGCGTTGGCGTTGCGTGCGTGCGTTGGCGTGGCGTGCGTTTGCGTTGGCGTGGTCGTTGGCGTTGGCGTGGCGTGCGTGTTGGCGTTGGCGTTGGCGTTGGCGTTAGCGTGGCGTGGTCGTTGGCGTGGCGTTGTGCGTTGGCGTTGCGTGGGCGTTGGCGTGGTCGTTGGCGTTAGCGTTGCGTTAGCGTTGGCGTTGCGTGCGTTGCGTGGTCGTTGGCGTTGGCGTGGTCGTTGGCGTTGGCGTTGGCGTTGGTCGTTGGCGTTGGTGGTCGTTGGCGTTGGCGTGGTCGTTGGCGTTGGCGTGGTCGTTGGCGTGGTCGTTGGCGTGGTCGTTGGCGTTGGCGTTGGCGTGGTCGTTGGCGTGGTCGTTGGCGTGGTCGTTGGCGTTGGCGTTGGCGTGGTCGTTGGCGTTGGCGTGGTCGTTGTCGTTGGCGTGGTCGTTGGCGTGGTCGTTGGCGTTGGTGTTGGCGTGGTCGTTGGCGTTGGCGTGGTCGTTGGCGTTGGCGTTGGCGTAATCGTTGGCGTTCTTCCTGGTTTATTGATTTCCCTCCGTTATCGATTCCAGGAAAAGGCCCTCAGAGGCTCGACCAATCACAGCTCCGGTTCCCCGCCTCCTGAGCTCCGTGTCGGGTCCACAGTCACACACGGAGGGGATGCTGCGGACGCCACGCTTCCTGTAGGAAGTGTCTCCTGTAGGAAGTGTCTCCTGTAGGAAGTGGCTCCTGTAGGAAGTGGCTCCTGTAGGAAGTGGCTCCCTGTAGGAAGTGGCTCCCTGTAGGAAGTGGCTCCTGTAGGAAGTGGCTCCTGTAGGAAGTGGCTCCTGTAGGAAGTGGCTCCTCCTCGTCTTCTTGGTCCACGTTGACTTCCTGTCTTTCAGTTTCCTCGTGTTCTGTTGTCCTGATGAAACGGTCCAGTGGAGCCATCGCTGATCCTCCGACAGCCACAGAGACCTCAAAGAGGATCAATCAACCCGATCATCAATCAATCCTCCATCAATCAATCAATCAATTCTCCATCATTCAAACAATCCTCAATCAATCCCTCATCAATCCTCCTCCTCCTCCTCCTCCTCCTCCTCCTCCTCCTCCTCCTCGTTCCTGTTGGGTTGAAGAACTTTGTTCCTCCTGGGCGCTTCACTCTCTTTATGGAGCACATTGTGTGTGAGAGAGTGAGTGTGTGTGTGTGTGTGTGAGTGTATGTGTGTGTGTGTGTGTGTGAGAGTGTGTGAGTGAGTGAGTGTGTATGTGTGTGTGTGTGTGTGTGTGTTTGTGTGTGTGTGTGAGTGTGTGTGTGTGTGAGAGTGTGTGTGTGTGAGTGTGTGAGTGTGTTTTGTAGAAGTGCTTCTTAAATAGAGGCTCTATATATATCGTGTGTGGGCCGACGCGTTTCCCTCGGCGCGCCGTGTGCCCCCCCCCGCCTCCCCCTACCCGGGATCCAACCCGGCAACCTCTCTGACCAGCAGACCCGCTCCACCAGAACGTTCAGAACCAACACCACGAGGGGCAAGGGAGGAGACCCTGAGGAGAGAGAGACGTAGCGTGAAACCGCCAACGATTCACAACTCGTAGCTAAGGTTTAAAACTCGTAGCTAAGGTTTAAAACTCGTAGCTAACGTTTAAAACTTGTAGCTAACGTTTAAAAACTCGTAGCTAACGTTTAAAACTCGTAGCTAACGTTTAAAACTCGTAGCTAACGTTTAAAAACTCGTAGCTAACGTTTAAAACTCGTAGCTAACGTTTAAATCTCGTAGCTAACGTTTAAAACTCTTAGCTAACGTTTAAAAACTCGCTGCTATCATTTTAAAACGCGTTGCTCGTCTCGCCATCGGTCACCGCGCTCAGTGACGCTGCGCTGCTTCCCGCTCGCCCCTCGCTCGCCCCCTTTAATGCTTCTCTCCATCTCTGAATGCTATCCGTCAGGAGCCGCGGGGCAGAGGGGAGGGGAGTCCGCCGCATTCTCATTACGGGGAGGGGGGCGGGGGGGGGTAACCTTTCATGGAGACGGGGGGTATCCGCACGTGAGCCGGCACCTCCGTCTACTTGACATAACCCGATTACCGCGTCCTTAATCCGTTCCGCCGTGACAACGCAGCCGAGGAGCTGCACAGAGGCTGCAATGCATTATGGGGGGGCTGATACATCAGCCATATTGGATCATTTCTAGAACGCGGCACATTACCCCCCCCACCCCCCCCCCCCCCCCGATATACTCCACTTAACTGATGGCCCTCGCTGGTCATCAGTTCACTTCGATCTCGCCGTCCGAGGAGCAGCTGCTCGGACGCCATCTTGTTTAAAGAGGAGGATGAAGCTCAGCAGCCGGCGCCGCGCTTCACCTCGCCGGCCACGAGGGCTTTGATCTCTATGGCGTGATGTTCCGCTCACAGAAACACAGACGACTTCTTCTTCTGTTCCCGCCGAATTCTGTTTGTTCAAAACATGATCAAAGCGTCGCCACGCAAGGGGTGGGTGTGTGTGTGTGTGTGGGGGGGGGGGGGGGGACTTGACGGCTGACGGTCCTGAACCTCCGGTCAAAGACGAGAGACCTTCACGGCTCCTCCTCTGAGGACGTGACAGGGCGGTAGCCGTCCAATCAAATGCAACGGATCTGATTTAAGCCCCGCCCCCTTTTTTTACACCACTCAGTGATTCTGTTTCCTTCGACTTCCTCTTCACTCATTCACATCGTAAACGCAGAACCCTCGTTGGCCACCAGGGGTCACGTCAGCATGGGGGCAGTAGTCCCGACATCTCGTCCTCCGCCCCGCCGACGGGGCGGGGTTCTCATTTCGAGGAGAACAACAACAACAACAACAACAAAAGCTCCCAGAAAGAGTAAATCATAATAATGTTCCTCTGTGGCTAAACAGACTCTGAGCAGCCAGTTTCTTTTTAAATATTTGGCGAGGAGCGCGAGGACGGAGACGCTCGCCATAAAGCGGCGAGACGGGAAACTTCTGGAGACTTCTGGAGAGTTTTTGAGTTTTCCCACCGTCAAAAAGCGAAGCCTCACGTCTGGGACTCAACCTCCACCGGCCTCTGATCTGCAAGCGGTGGCAGGCCATGTGTGTGTGTGTGTGTGTGTGAGTGTGAGTGTGTGTGTGTGTGTGTTGGAGCTGTCTATGTGGAGAGATTAAAGGGCCGGTATCGATCCACGAGCGCTTATGCATTTTGCATGAGGGGAGACGTTGTCAAAGAGGCCTCTCAGAAAGAAAAGGAAGAGGGAGAAAGTGGAGCGAGAGTCTTGTGGAAGTGTTCTGACCTGTGGGAGGAGTCTCACCGCCTGTGGGAGGAGTCTCACCGCCTGTGGGAGGAGTCTCACCGCCTGTGGGAGGAGTCTCACCGCCTGTGGGAGGAGTCTCACCGCCTGTGGGAGGAGTCTCACCGCGGGGCGGTCGGCACGCCGGCTCGCCGCCGCGTATCGGATTGTCCGTGAACTCTCATCGACCCAAGATATTACTTGTGTTTCATTCCCACCGCCGCCGTCTCCTCCTCCATCTTTTGTGTGTGTGGTTGAGTTGTGAAAAACAACCCCCACCCACCCACCCCTAAAAAAAAACAGAAAAAAGAGGAAGAACCAGTGGCAGCCTGAGACCGTCTAATGGCGGCAGTGAGTCTGTTGGAGAATTCTCAAGTAGAGAGTGTGAATTATTTAGGACGTGTGGCTCTGTGAGCGCATGCAGCCATCCCGCCCGGCAACCGGCAGCCGGAGAGCGGCCGCGGGGATCCGGTGTGCGGCAACTGTTCCTTTTTTTGTGTTGTTTCTCGAGAGGCCCCCGAGGGCTCGGCGAGGAGGAGACGGACGGGGAGGCTTCAAAAATAAAAAGAAGTCTTGCACAATCCCCCCCCCCTCCCCCCCGAGATGCAGCTGATTATTCATCATCAACATTTGATGCAGGTCACCGTGCACGTTTACAGGACTGACCCCTATGGAGGGTGGGGGGGGGGGTTAAGACCGACGCCATCAGCTAACGGCGTGCTGCGACGCAACGGTTAATAGACAGGCGCGTTTGTTATTATTATTTATCTTGAATTTTTTTTTACTTGTTTTTTCTTCTCTTTTTACTTTATACTTTTTTGTTTTTTGTTATCCCTGTATGTCATATTGTGGATATTAGCACCAATAAAGTATATATGTATAATATATTTTAAAAATATAAATGCCGGGGAGATTTAGGTGTGTATTCCATCACAGGAATGCAACTGATGCTTATTTAAATGATCTTCTCCTCTTTTGATTAATCAATTAATTGATTAATCAATTAATTGATTTGTCAATTAAAACGTCAGGAAGCCGTGGCCGCCCGCCGCTCCGTCGCCAACCAATTAAAGTGATAAGTCACTCCTCCCCTTATCACAGGCAGGTTTCAGCTAATGGTTGTCAATTAGCCAGAGCATTTGTTTCTGTGAGTGAGTGTGTGTGTGTGTGTGTGTGTGTGTGTGTGTGTGTGTGTGTGTATGTGTGTGAGTGTGTGTATGTGTGTGTCCAACCCCCAACAATTACATTGAAACATGGAGCCGCCACTGAAGGAAGTCATAATAATATTCCAGATGGAAGAATCTTATTTCTTGGCTATGCAGTGTTGATCTGCTCATCGGGAACTTTATGGAGGACCAGAGCCTGGACCCAGACCCAGACCTAGACCCAGACCCAGACCCAGACCCAGTCCCAGACCCAGACCCAAACCCAGACCCAGTCCCATACCCAGACCCAGACCCAGACCTAGACCCAGACCCAGACAAAGACCCAGACCTAGACCTAGACCTAGACCCAAACCCAGACCTAGACCCAGACCCAGACCCATTAGTTCACATACCTTTAGTCCACCTGCTCACAATAATGTCCTTAACTCTCTTCTGGAGAGATGCATTCTGGGAAGGTTTCCCTACACCTGAATCCCGCCTTGAAACCATATGAACTCAAATGATGAACCCAAGAGGACATCTCACTTTGGTCCAACTCTAAGTGACTTGAATATGCAAGTTAAGGAAGAAATACGTCAACGCTTAGTTTAAAATAACTACTAAAGGGTTGATATTTAAGTACGGAAGTTAGGTGACAAATACGTCAACGTCTGGGATTAGATATCTACGTAAATAGAACTAATTAAGTAAAGGAAAAATATTGAAAATAAGTCAATTCTTTAGATAATATAGCTATAAAAATTGCAGTGACAAATAAGTCAATCTTTCAGTTGAGATAACTAAGAAAGTCTGGGTAATTTAGTAAGTTACGTGACACGTAGTTTGATGTTTAGATCAAGATAACTATGGAAGTTTACGTGACACATAGTTTAATATTTTGGTTGTTAAAACTATGGAAGTTACGTGAAACGTAGTTTGATGTTTAGATCAAGATAACTACAGAAGTTACGTGACACATAGTTTAATATGTGGGTTATTAAAACTACGGAAGTTACCTGACACATAGTTTAATATTTGGGTTAAGATAACTACAGAAGTTACGTGACACGTAGTTTAATGTGTGGGTAATTAAAACTACGGAAGTTACGTGACACGTAGTTTAATGTGTGGGTAATTAAAACTACGGAAGTTACGTGACACGTAGTTTGATGTTTACTTTAAGATAACAAGGGAAGTTACGTGACACGTAGTTTGATGTTTACTTTAAGATAACAAGGGAAGTTACGTGACACGTAGTTTGATGTTTAGTTAAGATATGGAAGTCGAGGAACTTAAGTATGTAAGTTACGTGACTTATAAATTGATGTTTAGGTTAAGATACATACGGAAGTTGTGTTTCCTACACACGGAAGTTAGGTGACAAATAAATGGTTGTTTGGGTTAAGATACCAACAGAAGTTACGTGATAAATAAGTTGACTTAAGATGACTACGGAAGTTGCGTAACTTAATTTCAGTATTTCCGTGAGAAATAATTTGAGGTTTAATTTTAAAATAATTACAGCAATTGGGGTAATTTAGTACGGAATTTATGTGACAAATAAATGGTTGTTTGGGTAACTACAGAAGTTGCGTAACTTATGTATATAGATTACGTGAGGAATAAATTGTTAAGATTACAGAAGTTACGTGACAAATGGTCAGGTAACTGAAGGTTGACGTTATTCCAGAAGTTGCGTTACCTAATGTCGCCGTTAGCTTCTAGTTGCACGCGGGACACGGACAGCGGTCTCCTGGGTGAAGGTCTTGTCGTGTAACTGCTGCTCCCTGTTTGTGCAGTGTGCGCAGACGGGGAATTTTCATCAACATAAAACCAAAAATGAAAGCATTTAAGTCGATTGTACACAAGCACGTCTTGGAAGCCTGATTTTCCTAATCTACAAATGGCTTCTTGTTATTAAACTGCTAATTCAGAGGATTAAAGGATCCGTGAGAACACAATCCTCTTTACTTCCTTTCCAGGGTACGCTGAAGGTGGCTTAAATATTAATTAGGCACACACGCTGACACGCTGACAAACACACACACACACACACACACACACACACACACACACACACACACACACACACATTCTGCAGATACTGTGTGCCCAACCAGGCCTTCCCTCATTTCTTTGTCTTGTGTTGTTTCACTTGTTTTCATATTGCACCCAAATCTGAATGATTAGTTCCTTTCATTCTTTTATATTTTGTGTATTTCTTTGGGATTTACTTCTTCTAGGTTGTATTTCCTGCTTGTTTTTTACAGATTACTTGCTTATTGTGCATTCATGAAAAGTGCGTGTAGCCACAATAGTTGGATTATTTATATATTTTCCTATCTGAAAACACAATATTTCCATTTGGGGAAGGAATAGCAATCTGAATCATTTTTATTCTCCTTTATCTCTGAAATAAAACATCATCTTATCAGCCCGTGGCTCCTTTGAACAACTACTGTAAATTGTCAGCTTCTCTTTTTTCTTTCCCCCATTCTGGATTAATGTCCACCTCCTTCACACGGCGGTGATCCGTCTGATTAATTAAATAAAGCGCATTACGGACAGAACATTAGGGGCGACGCTAATAAAACTTCTTTTTTACACGCTCGCACAAAGCTGCTAAATCTGCCGATGACGTGGATTCACCGAAACGAGCGACAGATGGAAAAAAGTTATTAATTATGAAATTATCTATCTCCTGATTTTACAAAAAAACAATGTAACATCGTCACAATGCAAAAACGTCACACTGTAACAACCTCAAAATATAACAACGTCACAATGTAACAATGTCACAATAACAGCGTCACAATGTCACAATGTCACAATGCAACGTCACAATAACAACGTCACAATAACAACGTCACAATGTAACAATGTCACAATGACAACGTCACAATGTAACGTCACAATAACAACAAAGCTCAGTTCTTATCATTATGAAGATGAAACGCTTCAGCCGGTTCTTGTGCACCTGGATGAAGAGAGGGAAAGGTTAACCTCGTCCAATCGCTGCTGCTCTTTAAAAGAAAGAGGCGAAGGTAAATTGACTCGGAGCGTCGAGCGTGTAAAAGTCAAAGAGTCAAACCGGCGGCGAGGAGAATGTACCGAGGGGGGGGTGAACTACTGGCGGGCGGATCGCGTTGCGTGTCTTTCCCAGAGAAATGAGCGCTGTGATTCATCCTGACCTTTCAGATTACTACCAATGTGCTGTCTGGGTCATTTTAACTGAAGCCCTCAGCAGCTTTTTGAAACACTGGCTATGAAACCTGAGGGGGGGGGGGGGGGGGTGGGGGGGGGGTCAGCAGGTTGATTCAATACCAAACAAATGCGTCTGCGTCGCCGCGGTCTCCTCGCTGCTTCTCCCCCGGCGCCGTGACAAGTGTTCCTCTCCTCGCGGCGTCTCCGGTGACGCTTTAATTCACTCCCTGCGCCGCAGCGCCTCCATCGTAACCTCATCACGCCGCCGCACGGCGAGCGCGTTCAGGGGGGCGAGCCCCCCCCCTGATTGAGCAATAGTTTTTATTCATCTATATTGCCCCATTATTAAATTAATGAACTTAATGGACTTATTTTCCAAATTGCAAAGACCCCTGGCAACATGTTTTAATTCCATTAGCAGACATATTGGAGAGGGGGGGGGGGGGGGGGCTCGAGAGGTGTTTTGGGGCAATTAACCCGATGCGACGGATCATCAGTGGCACAGTTTCACTCCTCTGGGTCCGTCCTGTGCTCACCTTCCTCTCTCTCTCTCTCTCTCTCTCTCTCTTTCTGCCATTCTTTAATCCTTTCTTTCTTTTCTTGCATTCTCTCCTATTTTTCTTTCTTGCATTCTTTCTTTAATCCTTTCTTTCTTTCTTGCAGTCACATTCTTTTTTTCATTCAATCATTCTTCCTTCTTTCCTTTCTTCCTTCCTTCCTTCCTTCCTTCCTTTCTTCCTTCCTTTCTTCCTTCCTTCCTTCCTTCCTTCCTTGCTTCCTTCCCTAACCTCCTCTTGGTATCAGGCCACCGCGACTCGTTTGACTGAATCGCTCGTGGATCCAGAACTAAACAACAAACCTGAATAATATATGAAATAGATTTTTGTTGTTGCCTGAAACGAGATCGTCACGGTAACCGGAGGCGGAACTCGCCCAGAAGATGAAAAAGCGACGGATCTGCATAACGAGCGGCGATCGATACGACTGGCGAGCGGAGAGACTCGATAAGAGGGATTGGATTTTACTCCTTTTCTTTTTTTAATTAAAAAATATGCCCCTCGTTTACATGTCGGTCTCCACGGCAACGCGTCATCAATCAGGACGTTCCGAGGGACGGAGAGCCCGGTGGAGACGACACGCGGCGGCCTCGCCCCTTCATCGCCGTGACAACGTTAAAATGCTTTTACGTTTAGTCGTGTTCGTCCTCGCCGCTCGCCCTCAAGCTCGCCCTGACGCCCTGACACTCGCCCTGACGCCCTGACACTCGCCCTGACACTCGCCCTGACGCCCTGACACTCGCCCTGACGCCCTGACGCTCGCCCTGACGCTCGCCCTGACACTCACTGCTCGCCCTGACCCTCGTGGAAAGAGAGAAAGAGAGAGAGAGAGGGGGGGGGGGCTGTGAGCGCCACGGGGAGCCGGGTGTTCAGACGTGGCACCAAGAGAGCCGTCGCTGTGTCACATGACCTCCGGCTCGTCTCCATGAAGCGTGGCGTTTCTATAGAAAATAAACGATGTAAAAATGCAAAAGAAAAGTTGAATCCCTGAAACGTTCGGCTGCCGCCGCCCAGCGAGAAGAGAGAGAAGAGACGGAGAGACGGAGAGACGGAGAGACGGAGAGACGGAGAGACGGAGAGACGGAGACGTTCAACACGTTAACCATTAAGGGATTTATTTAAAATGTTTCAATTGAAAGCAAAGCTGCGTGAATAATATATTAATGATTTAATTTAATAAAATAATACAATTTAAATACACACAAATAATTCATATGATAGCCAAATATTTCCATTTTTTAAATTCCACTTAACAATGTGAAAAAAAGTGGGGGGAAAAAATAGAAGTAAAATTAAATATATACAATAATAGGCTATAATAAAAAATTCTTAAAACTCTGGGAAATAAAATGTGAATTAAATTAAATACTATAATTTAACTTAAATACACTTAAATCAATAAATAATATAATAAGAATAGTTTTTTAATTCAACTTATTAATATTAAAAAGTGTGTAAAATAAATAGAATGAAAATAAAATAAATACAATAATAAAGCTAGAATAATTAAAACTGTGCCAAAAAATCAACCGAATAATTAAATTAAATACTATAATTTAACTTAAATACAGTAAAATAAATGATTCCTATAATAACGATAAATTATATTTTGAGAAAATTATACTTATATATATTCTACAATGTAAAAAATTGGGTAGAATAAATATAATTTAAATAAATAAATACAATTATAATTACGACGTCCATAAACCAGTCAAGTGGAGTGTTGCACTGCGACGAACACGGCAGATAAAAGAGATGAAGTCCTCACCTGGACTCATTTGTATATTTATTGCATATATATATATATATATATATATATATATATATATATATATATATATATATATATATATGTATATTTGGGCTGGAGGGGGGTGTATAAAGCATTTTAAATGAGAATTATTCATCCTCGTGGTCTGGCTCTCTGCTCGCTGATGAATATTTCTGTTTCTAGTCGGAGTCTAAACAGCTCACACGGGAACACACACCGCAGGTTATCTAATGTTCATGAACACCACACGGGAGGGGCACCTACACACACACACACGCACACACACATGCACCTACACACACACACACACACTGACACACACACACACACACACACACACACACACACACACACACACACACACACTGACACGGGGTGAGATGAAACAGGGTTTCTCATCATCTGCAGGAGGATGGAGGTAGCAAAGACCCGGGACCGGACCGAGGGGGAGGGGGGAGGGGCAGAGTCACGGACACACTTTACTGTGGGGGGGGAGTCACGGACACACTTTACTGTGGGGGGCGGAGTCACGGACACACTTTACTGTGGGGGGGGCGGAGTCACGGACACACTTTACTGTGGGGGGGCGGAGTCACGGACACACTTTACTGTGGGGGGGGGGGGGGCTCCCTCGCTTCATTCCTTCTCGATTAGGGTCATAAATTCGCTGAATGGCTCATAACCTGTAACACTGATGTCACTCTGCTGCCTTCACCTCCACAGCCGGGGGTCTTCACCCCGGTTTATGGGGGGGGGGGGGGGGGGGGTATTCTCCCACCATGGATTGATTGAGGGAGTTCAGAACCTCCTCCGGTTGAAGCCTCTGAACCGTAAGAAAAGACACAAAGATGTTTACACGACGACAACGGCTGCAGGAGGATCACTCCTCTCTCTCTCTCTCTTTCTGTCTCTTCTTATTCCCTTTCTTTCCATTTGTTCTTTTTTTCTGTCTCATTTCTTTCTTTCTTTTTTTCTATTCTTTCGTTAGAAGCTCCTCCCCCTTAAATATAAAAAAGTTTTTTGAGGACGGGAAGTTTATATAAATAAACATATACAAATATATACATATATATATGTGTACATATATAGATATATAAACATATACATACATATATATGAACATATTATTTATATACATATATATACTTAAATAAATATATACATTTACATACATTATGAATATATATATACATTTACATATATTATACATATATATATATATAAATATATATACATACATATACACATATATATATATATATATATATATATATATATATATATATATAAAATATATATTTTTCAGCTTAGCTGAGAGCTTTCGTTAGAGTCGGGGTCGTGGTCGTTGTCGGAGACTCGGCGGGCAAAATGGACGCCCCCCGGGACCCCTGAGGCGGGGGCCATCCAATCCCACACCATTAAGGACCCCGAGTCCTTTTATTGCGTTGGAGGCACTAAACGCCACAGCGGCGTCACACACTGCGGCGAGCAGCGAGCGGAGCGCCACAGCTGCACGCCGCCCCCCGGGGGGCCGCCGTGTGGCCGCCGCCGCTCATTACAGCCGCCGCAATAAGAGAGGCCTCCTCCTCCTCACTGCGGCCCGATCTGTTTTCCTCCTGGAAACTCAGCCGTGATTTCCCCTGTGTGGGCGTCTTTCTGGAGTTTAAGAGCACCACCTCCTCTTCCTCCTCCTCCTCCACCTCTTCCCTCCTCCTCTTCCTCCTCCCTCCTCCTTCTCCTCCTCCTCCTCCTGAATCTAATCTCTCCATCAGCTGTACAGCTATAACATCAGAGCAGCCGCGGCGTGAAGGAATCCTGCAGTAGGACCTGCTGCTGTCAGAGTCTAATCACAATTAGCCCGGCTCTAGGGGGGGGGAGGGGGCGGGGCTAATGGTTAATGCCACTGATTGCTAATGATGCGGCAGGAAAAAAACAAAGCAAACAACCACTAAAAAAAAGGGAATTAAACTAGAAGCTTTTCTTTGGGAGCGGATTGCTTCACACTGGAAATATATATATATATATATATGTGTATATATGTATATATATATAATATATGTATATATATACATATATATATATAAAAAAATATTTTTATAAATATATAGGAATACATATAGTTGTCTGTGTGTGTGTGTGTGTGTGTGTGTGTGTATGTGTGTGTGTCTTCCAGATTATAAAACATAAAGTTTGAAATTAACGACGTGTTAGAGCAGTTAGTGGATGGAGGGGGTATAAAGGAAAATAAAAGGCATCAACAACAACGACAACAACAACAACAACGACAACAACAACAACAACAACAACGGCGTGCAGACGGCACGGCAGCCACCTGCAGTGTGATAAGCCCCGCCCCCTCACACACACAAACTGTTCCAGGCACGCTGGCAGACATAAACGTCTGAAGTCATTAGGGCCCGTCAGGTGAAGGGGGGGGGGGGGGGGGGCGTGGCTAATGAAGGCGTCTCGAGGCTACGTGACGCGGCTCCTGATTGGTCCGTCTGAGGACACACAGATCAATTAATACATTAACAAACGATCGCGGAGCACTTCATCTGGAAATATGACACCTGGACTCACAGCCCTCACACACACACACACACACACATGAACACACACACACACACACACACACACATGAACACACACACACACACATATATATACAAACACACACACACACACACACACAGACATAAACACACACACACACAAACACACACACACACGCACACACACACATATACACACACACACACACACACAAACACACACGCAGACATAAACACACACACACAAACACACACACACACATGAACACACACACACATATATATACACACACACACGTATATATACACACACAAACACACACACACACAGACATAAACACACACACACACAAACACACACAGACATAAACACACACACACACAGACATAAACACACAAACACACACACACACACACACACACACACACACACACACACACACACACATGGACACAGTCCTTCATGATGTTCTCCTCTAAGTGTGTAACGTCTCACCAGATGGTTCAGACCATACGGCAGCATGTAGGCATCAATAAATAAATAAATAAATATATATATACATATATATATATATATATGTATGTTTACAAAAATATAATATATATATAAATAAATATAAATATATATATATATATATGTAAACATGTTTTCCTGTCCAGCTCTGATTGGGCCTCCAGGGATTTTCTCTAATGATCGACTCCAAGA
>CM070091.1:18781376-18783876 GCA_036178185.1 Liparis tanakae | reverse complement strand
TATATATTATATATATTATATTTGAAAATATTGATTTGATTATATTCATATATTCATTGAATATATTTATATAAATACATGTTACACATGTTTATATATATATATATATATATATATATATATATATATATATATATATATATATATATATATATAAAAATAAATACACGCCGTCCCGTAGGAGTCCCCGTGACTCGGTGTGATCGCCTCGTCCCTCAGTGTCAAATCTACTGACTTGAGATCAGATTTATGTTTTATTATTTTATTACAAAGATTAAACTTCCTGTACAGAAGAGAGGAATGTAAACAAATAAACACACCGTCAACAACCAGGGTTGACCTGTCAATCACCCTGAAGCCCCGCCCCCAAACACAGGAGTCACCCCCTGGTGGTCAGGAGAGAGAATGCAGCTCTAACACGTGAAGCAGAGACTTCTATACAACCGGAGGAGTCTCCCGTGAAGACCTCCTCATGTGTCACATGTCTCGTCTCCACGCTTCACGCCTCGGTCGGTAACAATGGCGCCGTGGCGTCTCCCGGTGAGCCGCGTTGCCACGATGACGCCCCGTGTGTTATTACTGCAGCGTCTCCAGCGAGCGGCCCGGGGCGGCGTGTTGATGCCACCGCGAGTGTGTGTGTGTGAGTGAGTGTGTGAGCGTGTGTGTGTGTGTGTGTGTGTGTGTGTGAGGCGGCTGCACGCCACATGAGGTCACGCCTTTTATCCCCGACCGCGGCGGGAAGTCGCAGCTTCATGTTGGACGGGCGCCACGAGGCCCAGACAGCCGGGATGAAGGGACCAGTGTGTGTGTGTTTCTATGTGTGTGTGGGTTTGTTTGTGTGTGTGTGTTTCTATGTGTGAGTGGGTTTGTTTGTGTGTGTGTGTTTCTAAGTGTGTGTTGGTTTGTTTGTGTGTGTGTGTTTGTTTGTGTGTGTGTGTGTGTGTTTCTATGTGTGTGTGGGTTTGTTTGTGTGTGTGTGTGTTTCTATGTGTGTGTGGGTTTGTTTGTGTGTGTGTGTTTCTATGTGTGTGTTGGTTTGTTTGTGTGTGTGTTTCTATGTGTGTGTGGGTTTGTTTGTGTATGTGTGTGTGTTTGTTTGTGTGTGTGTGTTTCTATGTGTGTGTGGGTTTGTTTGTATGTGTGTGTGTTTGTTTGTTTGTGTGTGTGTGTGTGTGTTTGTTTGTGTGTGTGTGTTTCTATGTGTGTGTGGGTTTGTTTGTGTGTGTGTGTGTGTGTTCACGCTCAATTGCACGTCTCCATTGGTTGACATATTATCACCAGTTAGTTCACACACTGTCATGGCTCCAAAACAACAACAACAACAACAACAACAACAACAACAGCATCGCCTCATACATTTACCACAATGCTATGAATGAGTGTTGTTATGAGTGTGTGTTATGAATGTGTGTTGTTATGAGTGTGTGTTGTTAGTGTGTTGTTATGTATGTGTGTTATGAGTGTGTGTTATGAGTGTGTGTTATGAGTGTGTTGTTAGTGTGTTGTTAGTGTGTTGTTAGTGTGATGTTATGAGTGTGTTCTCAGTGTGTGTTATGTGTGTGTGTTATGAGTGTGTTGTTATGAGTGTGTGTTATGAGTGTGTTGTCAGTGTGTGTTATGGGTGTGTGTTGTTAGTGTGTGTTATGAGTGTGTTGTTAGTGTGTGTTATGGGTGTGTGTTGTTAGTGTGTGTTATGAGTGTGTTGTTAGTGTGTGTTATGAGTGTGTTGTTAGTGTGTGTTATGAGTGTGTGTTATGAGTGTGTTATGAGTGTGTTGTTGTTAGTGTGTGTTATGAGTGTGTTGTTAGTGTGTGTTATGTATGTGTGTTGTTAGTGTGTGTTATGAGTGTGTAGTTATGAGTGTGTGTTGTCAGTGTGTGTTATGAGTGTGTTGTTAGTGTGTGTTATGAGTGTGTGTTATGAGTGTGTGTTATGAGTGTGTTGTTAGCGTGTTGTTAGTGTGATGTTAGTGTGATGTTATGAGTGTGTTGTTAGTGTGTGTTATGTATGTGTGTTGTTAGTGTGTGTTATGAGTGTGTAGTTATGAGTGTGTGTTGTCAGTGTGTGTTATGCGTGTGTGTTATGAGTGTGTTGTTAGTGTGTTGTTAGTGTGATGTTAGTGTGTTGTTAGTGTGATGTTATGAGTGTGTTGTTAGTGTGTGTTATGTATGTGTGTTGTCAGTGTGTGTTATGAGTGTGTGTTGTCAGTGTGTTATGTATGTGTGTTGTCAGTGTGTGTTATGAGTGTGTGTTGTCAGTGTGTTATTAATCCTTAATCGTCTCGTCTGACTTTAATTGATAAACGTCTCGTCGTTCATCAGATGAATTTTCTGTTTAACTCAATTAGACTCAGCCGCGCTCCAATCAGCCAATCAGCAATCAGCGCTAACGCACGGCAGCCGATCCAATCAATAACACGACACGGCGAGACACGGAGGGGGGGAGGGGGAGGAGGGGGAGGAGGGTCGGAGGGTCGGAGGTAATTAACTGGGGGGGGGCA
>CM070091.1:18768876-18776376 GCA_036178185.1 Liparis tanakae | reverse complement strand
TACCGCCTGATGCATAAAGGTATGTGTGTGTGTGTGGGGGGGGAATTAACCTCGCGTGGAATCAAATTGAGTAATAAAAGCTGCTGATGGAGCCTTGAAGCCGCATCGTGGAGGAGGCGTTCAAAGACCGCCGGAGATCAACGGCACATCACCGCTCTGCGCCTGAACGCACCACGCCGGCTCCTTCACCTCCGTGATGACATCATCAGCCTCAACGTGTCCTCACAGCTCGCCGTGGTCGTGTTTGTGTGTTCAGGTGTCCGGGCGTCGGCTGAGGAGCTCGACCACATGGCATGAATAAGACGATCAGTTATAGGATGAGGAGACGAGGAGACGAGGAGATGAGGAGACAAGGAGACGAGGAGATGAACCCAGCGCCGCGTCGCCTCCCAACGAGGCGCCTCCTCTTCGGGGGAACTTGACATTTCAGAGATACCGCGCGAGGGTTTTTCAGCCGGCAGCAACAAATTATAATTATCATAAATTTATGATTACTGCTTACGTTGCACAATGCGATAAAAGAAATGGAGAAAAAAAGAGAAAAGAAAAGTAAAAAGCTATTAAAATGTCCATTTGGGATATATACGCCGTAAACTGGGGATCTTAAATCAAAGTCCAGAGAGCTGGAAGAGACCCCGAGACGGGAGGAAGACGCTGGCTGTCAGCTGTGTTGTGATTGGCTGATGGATCGCTCTTTTTATGAGCCAGTCACTGTTGTTCACCTCTGAAAAGATGAACATAAAACAGTCAGATTACATCGTCAGTGTGGACTACGGCACTAAAAGAGATGGAATTACGCCTGTATTAGTGGCGCTGCCCTGGCTCCCTGGAGAAGAGGGCCTGTAGTACCATATGCCACCACTAGAGGGCCTGGAGTACCATATGCCACCACTAGAGGGCCTGTAGTACCATATGCCACCACTAGAGGGCCTGGAGTACCATATGCCACCACTAGAGGGCCATATGCCACCAACTAGAGGCCTGTAGTACCATATACCACCACTAGAGGCCTGTAGTACGCATAGCACCTCAGGGGGCGGCCTGTGCACATATGACCACTAGGAGCCTGGATAACCATATATCCACCACTAGAGAATATAATAAAACCAAATAAGGGCGGGCCTGTGCACTAATGAGGAGTGAGGAGGATAATCATCGTTATCTCATCTCGGCTTAGAAATATAATAAAACCAAACCGGGAGGCCTCGCATCCCATCAGACTATTGATCGCCCCCGCCGTCTTTTTTCGGCGGAGAGATAAACCGCTTTGATGTCCGTCCGCAGGGCCTGGCAACAAATGATTTTGTTTCATAGATTTTTTCTCGGGGGGGGGCGGGGGGGTGTAATGAATTATTCATCGGCGTTCTATCCAACGGAGAGCAGGAGGGGGGGGTGAGGGGAGAAAGTTCATCACACGCCGGCCAGGAGACACGAGACTCCTTTCAGCCGCCATCGTCGCCGCTTAGTCAACATCGGCGTGAGGAGAGAGGGCATGTTCTCTGCCTGTGATCTCCCCCTTTCACCCCCCTCCCTTGTGTTATTGAAGCTGTAAAACCCTGAACAATGTGTTCATCCGCCGGGGACTTACCCGACAAAAAACTACAACGGACTACAAAACAAGATGGCGACGGGCGGTAAAACATAACGATCATGTTTGTTTCCTTGTCTTCGCATGTCGGCGTGTCAGATCACAGCGGGGGGGGGGGGGGATGAAGTATCAAAGCAGATCGATCGGTCTGACCTTGCAGGGTTAAGCCCCCCCCCCCCCCGCTCCACCCCCCGTCGTGAGAGCAGAAGGATCCCGCCTTCCAATGCCGATAAAACAACAACAACAACAACAACAACAACAACAAAGCGGCTCCTCTAGTCTGAGAGGCAGAATAATAACGTAAGATAAAACATCCCAAAATCACCGGTGATGATGATGATGATGATGAAGATGATCATGAAGATGAAAATGAAGATGATGATGAAGATGATGTTGATGGTGATGAAGATGATGGTGATGAAGATGATGGTGATGATGATGGTGATGATGAAGATGATGGTGATGAAGATGATGATGGTGATGGTGATGATGATGATGATGATGATGATGATGATGATGGTGATGGTGATGAAGATGATGATGGTGATGATGATGAAGATGATGATGAAGATGAAAATGAAGATGATGATGATGATGATGATGATGATGATGATGATGATGATGATGATGATGATGATGATGATGATGATGATGATGATGATGATGATGATGATGATGATGATGATGATGATGATGATGATGATGATGATGATGATGGTTGCATGGCTCTCTGGATTGCATCGGGGGCTAACTGAAGAGAATCCAGGTCAACGGACGGGGGAATAGTGTGGTTATGTTTATATGCACACACACACACACACACACACACACACACACACACACACACACACACACACACACACACACACACACTGGCCAGAGCAATCAGGCACTTCAGGTCTACTGATGAAGGCTCAATTCTGTATGAGGAGGCGGGGCCAGGGAGGCGAGGCTTTGACACCCCCTCATAGGGGGGGGGGGGGGGGGGGGGGGGCAGAGTGTGTTTGTTGTGCATCCATCAGCCGGTCGATGGCGGCGCACGGCTCATTGATGACGGACGGCGCTCCACAAACACCTCGCCAACGCCAACGCCAACGCCGTCTTCCTCTGATGGTCTAGAGGAGCCATGATCTCCAAGGTCACCGCGGGGGGGGGGGGGGGGGGGGGGGGCTTTGTTTGGCACATTGTTAGGCAGCCGTGCACGAGGAGAACACACACACACTTGACAAGTGGGGAAGCTGCTTGTGATGTGGACGTTACTGACAGCGCCACACACACTCACACACACACCTAACACACACACACACACACACTCGCGGTGTGGTGGCTCGGTCAGCGTTGATTTAATATTGATAACGTCCACGTGAGACGTCTTGATGCTCCGCTCCAGTGAGTGTGTGTGACGGACGAGAAGACGGACACACACACACACACACACACTCACTCAGACTACAGGTGTGTTATTGCCCCCCCCCCCCCCCCCTCCCGGGCCGGGCTGCCAGCTGGCGGCCTGAGTGTGAGTGATACCCGAGCGAGGCGTTCCCATTAGGGGAGAGAGAGAGCTCAGGTAATTAAAGACAACACACACACACACACACACACACATACTAACACACACACTCACACACACACACACACACACGCACACACACACATTTATGTGTGAGTGATGCACACGCTGAAGTCCGCTCGCCATCCGAAGGCCTCACACTCTCAGGAGGTGTGTGTATGGTGTGTGTGTATGGTGTGTGTGTATGGTGTGTGTATGGTGTGTGTACTGGGTTCTTGGTGGAGGGAGGGGGGGCGGTGCGTGGGGGGCCTCCAATGCACATTGAAGAACGTGTCTCTCCGTGCGGCGCGTCCCTCAGGACTCACGTCTCAACTCTATTTTTATTTGTTCCCCGTGTTTCTAGTGAATGCAGCAAGATGGAGGGGGGGGGAGGGGGGGCAACGAGATGCACCTCTGGGGCGGAGCGGGGCGATCGCATGACCCCCGCCATGTTGTCGGAATACTAATGTCACGCCAAGTTTCCCCAGCGGAAAGGAGGAAAAGATTTAAAGAACAAAGTGCAGAGAGGGGGGGCGGAGGGGGAGGAGGGGGGGAGGGGGGGCGGAGGGGGGGGGGCAGGAACATGCACGCCCCGCCACATGGCGGCGTTCACTCAGAGGCCTCGAGAAAAACGTCAACAACCTCGGGGAGAAAGACGATATCCGCCAAGTGAGAAGCTCGGGCGCCAAAAACACGCCGCCGACTAATCACCGAGCTCCAGGGCTCGCCGCTCGCCACTCGCCGGAGAGCCAAATCGTCCCGTGCGGCGCCGGCGGTCTGAAGACCGTGGCACGCCGCGGGGGAGCGAGGAACTAGGAGACGAGGCATCAAGAGTGGAGGAGGAACTGTCACCTGCAGCGCGGTGATGGACGCCGCTCTAGAACCAGGAGATTAACAGAGAGGGGGGGGGAGGAGGAGGAGGAGGAGGAGGAGGAGTAGGAGGAGGGGGAGGAGGGGGAGGAAGAGTAGTAGGAGGAGGAGGGGGGGTGATGGGGGGTGTTTCCTCAGTTGCACCTTGAATCAACTTAAGGGACGGAGAACAATAACACCACGGTGTGTGTGTGTGTGTGAGTGTGTGTGTGAGTGTGTGTGTGTGTGTGTGTGAGTGTGAGTGTGTGTGTGAGTGTGAGTGTGTGTGTGTGTGAGTGTGTGTGTGTGAGTGTGAGTGTGAGTGTGTGTGTGTGTGTGTGTGTGTGTGATTCCTCTCTGAGTGACTATCAGATGCCAATTAGCCGATTGGGCGGAAGATAATTAACGAGACGGGAGAGGGAGGAGAGAGAGAGAGAGAGAGAGGGATGGAGAGAGAGAGAGAGAGAGGGATGGAGAGAGAGAGAGAGAGAGAGAGAGTGTGTGTGTGTGTGTGTTTCTGTGTGTGTGTGTTTCTGTGTGTGTGTGTTTCTGTGTATATGCGTGTGTGTTTCTGTGTGTGTGTTTCAGTGTGTGTGTGTGTGTGTTTCTGTGTTTCTGTGTGTGTGTGTGTTTTTGTGTATGTGTGTGTGTTTCAGTGTGTGTGTGTTTCAGTGTGTGTGTCTGTGTATGTGTGTGTGTGTCTGTGTGTGTGTGTTTCTGTGTGTGTGTGTGTGTGTTTCTCCGTGGGGAGCCGCCCATCCTTCTCTTCCCGTCCCGATGCCCAGAGAACGCCACTATAACCCTGATGCTGAGGATACACACACACATGCGCTCACACACACACACACACACACACACACACACTTATACACACACACCTACAGACACACACTAACACACACACACCCAAGGGAGAGATAACTCCAGGGCGTGCGGCGGGAGGAGGCGGGTCTATAGATGCTGGTTCTTCGTGACACGTCTTTAAACATTGATGAGTGGACAGCAGAGCTGAAGATACATGTGGAGCCGCTACGCGTGTGTGTGTGTGTGCGTGTGTGTGTGTGTGTGTGTGCGTGTGTGTGTGTGTGTGTGTGTGTGTGTGTGTGTGTGTCACGCGAGGGCTCCAGGAGGCGGGGCCAGTGATCAAAGGCTCCATGGAGCTTCTCCTGGTTGTCATGGTAACCTGGAGCTCTGATCCTGATCTGATGGTTTTTAACGCTCTCGGACTTTAAAGAAATTAAAAGTGGCCGCTCCACGTCCCGAGAGGAACCGACTCGTCTCCTCGTCTCCTCGTCTCCTCGTCTCCTTCCCTCGACGTCTAGAGGAGATATAGCCCGACACGTTGAATAAAAACAAACAAATACGAGAAAAACATCATAAACAATACGGCGTTGAATCAAAGAGGAACAGATATGAATGTTAAATTATTCTTATATATATATATATATATATATAGAAAAAAGATCAACGACAAAAAGACGGCAGTGTTTGAAACGAACATTCAAACAAGATATGTTAGCCCGAGAGGAGGAAGAGAAGGAGTAGGAAGATGAGGAGGAGAGGGACGAGGAAGAGAAGGAGGAAGAGGAGGAAGAGGATGAGGAAGAGGAAGAGGAGGGGGAAGAGGAGGAAGAAAAGGAGTGCTGAGGGTATACGGCCTCTTTCTATCAAACAGCGGCGCACAAAAAGGAAGGAAGAACTCAGGGGGATGGATGGTGTGTGTGTGTGTGTGTGTGTGTGTGTGTGTCGGGCAAGGGGGGGGGGGGCACCATATGCTCCTGTTCCTCTCCTGAATGGGAGATGAGGTCCAGAGATTCTGCTGGTCCAAACAGAACAGGTGTGCTGCCAAGGCTCTCAATAACACACACACACACAAACACACACACACAAACAAACACACACACACACACACAGGCACATCTATGTATTTATATACGTGTATGTTCACGCTGTGGTTTACTCTCAACAGCTCCTGATTGGTTAAAGCTTCATGACCCCTGATCAAACAACATAAACATCATAAAGATCAAACAACATGAACATGATAAAGATCAAACAACATGAACATGATAAAGATCAAACAACATCAACATGATAAAGATCAAACAACACAAACATGATAAAGATCAAACATTATAAACATGATAAATATCAAACATTATAAACATGATAAAGATCAAACAACATTAACATGATAAAGATCAAACAACATCAACATGATAAAGATCAAACAACATCAACATGATAAAGATCAAACAACACAAACATGATAAAGATCAAACATTATAAACATGATAAAGATCAAACATTATAAACATGATAAAGATCAAACAATATAAACATGATAAAGATCAAACAATATAAACATGATAAAAATAAAACATCATATACATGATAAATAATAAACAATATAAACATGATAAAGATTAAACAACATAAACATGATAAAATCAAACAATATAAACATGATAAAGATCAAACAACATAAACATGATAAAGGTCAGACAACATAAACATGATAAAGATCAAACAACATAAACATGATAAAGATCAAACAATATAAACATGATAAAGATCAAACAACATAAACATGATAAAGATCAAACAATATAAACATGATAAAGATCAAACAACATAAACATGATAAAGATCAAACAATATAAACATGATAAAGTTCAAACAATATAAACATGATAAAGATCAAACAACATAAACATGATAAAGTTCAAACAATATAAACATGATAAAGATCAAACAATATAAACATGATAAAGATCAAACAACATAAACATGATAAAGTTCAAACAACATCAACATGATAAAGATCAAACAACATTAACATGATAAAGATCAAACAACATCAACATGATAAAGATCAAACAACATCAACATGATAAAGATCAAACAACATAAACATGATACAGTGCGATCAGACCCAGGCTCCTCGGGCGAAAGGCGGGGTCAGAGGCAGAGTGGGCCAAAAGGGGGAGGAGCCTATGTCGTGTTCACAATGATGAACGTTCTCAACGTGCTGCTCCGAGTCAGGAGGGCTCAGCTTAATTCATCAATTAATTAATTAATCAGTGAGTTCTAATTAAACGTTCTCCAGATTCCACTAATTAACCGATTGTCTAATTGTTTCACGGCATTTCGGTCCAACAGCCGCCGCTTACTTTGGTCGTTAAGCACAAGTTATTAGACGGAGAGGGGGAGAGGGGGAGGCGGCTAAAGGGAAGGAGGGAGAGGGGGAGGCGGCTAAAGGGGAGGAGGGAGTGGGGTAGGTGGCCTTAACGGAAGGAGGGAGAGGGGGAGGTGGCCTGAAGGGAAGGAGGGAGAGGGGGAGGTGGCCTGAAGGGAAGGAGGGAGGAAAGAGAGAGGAGTGGGAGGCGGCCTAAAGGAAGACGAGGTCTGGAACCAAGGTGAAGATGTTTAACAACAATTAAGATACAATGCAACTATTGTGTGTAAAGATCCTCATATATATATATATATATATATATATATATATATATAT
>CM070091.1:18753876-18756376 GCA_036178185.1 Liparis tanakae | reverse complement strand
TACATTATATTATATTATGTATTATATTATTATATATTATATTATTATATATTATATTATATTAGTGTGTTTTCCTCTAAACAAAGACGTTTCACATGGACAGTGGAGAAATTATTATTCAAGTTGCTTTTCATTTGTAATTCAGATTACTCCGATGGCGCCCTCTCCCTCTCTCATCGAGGAGCTAGGAGAGGAGTCGAGGAGCTAGGAGAGGAGTCAAGAGGACGAGGATGCAGAGACAAAGAGCTCAGCGTATCGACGGCTGTCACTTAGCCGCGTGTTAAGGAGTGTATGAGGGATTAGAGGATTACAGCTATCAGATCACGGGGGGGTTATCGGCGGTCGCGAGGAGCCCCCCCCCCCCCCCCGATACCCCCCCCCCCCCATCAGTCCTCATGTTCAGATGAAGCCGGACGAGTTCTGAGTTTAGAGAAACAATTAAGCAGCTGATTGTTATTGGGGAGGTATTGAGTGGCTCCTCCCCCTGGGGGGGGGGGGGTCGGAGGCCCCACTCCAAATATTACCGTGATTTAAGATGCAGAGCCGCGGCGCATGAAGCGTCTCCACGCCGCGGCCGCACCAAACAATTTAGTTTCCATTGATCGCCTTTTTTTCCAAAGCAATTAGATTTACATTGATGGAAAAAGAAGTAGAGAGGGGGGGGGGGGGGGGGGATCTGCACGTTTATTCTGGGCCTGTTTGACCACCTCCTCTCACCCCTGACAGATCGCTGGCTGCCCTCCTCCTCCTCCTCCTCATCCTCCTCTTCCTCTTCCTCCTCCTCATCCTCTTCCTCCTCCTCCTCTTCATCCTCTTCCTTCTCCTCTTCTTCCTCCTCCTCATCCTCTTCCTCCTCCTCCTCTTCATCCTCTTCCTCCTCCTCATCCTCCTCCAAGACAACAAATAATTCACCCGCCATGAAAGAAGAGTCAGATTGTATTTCTGTCTTTATTTCCGATATCGCCTCTTTTGTTTCTGCAAACTTGGCTGATTTTCTAAATTGTGGAGTATCGACTGTAGGAGGGGGGAGGGGGGCGGGGAGTCTAATGCAACACATCGAGGGGAGGGGGCCTGAGACCTTGGACAGGCCGCTGTAACCGCTAGACTACTGGGGAGGCAGAGCCCGGCACAACGACCCCCGACCCCTGACAACCCCCCCTCCTCCTCCTCCCCCTTCCTGGAACCTAAATCCGTCCTTAAAAAAGTGAAAAGGTTGCCGGGCAGATTCCAGGTGCAGAAGAGGAACACTGAACTCCATGAGGGTGGAAGTGCAGCGAGTTCTCCCCAGAGGAGACCCCCCCCCCCACCCCCCCCTCCTCTAAAGCCCCCCAAGGGGGAGTTTCTTTTTTTGGGGGTTTGACAAATGCTTTTCCTCCGCCAGCCGCAGAGGAGACAAATGTTACGTTTAAACCCAAATACTTAATTTCCCTCTTTTGGTGACTCGCAGCAGACGTCGTTAATCAGCCGCTCGCCGCGCCCGCTGAGAGGCAGATGATCGCCTCGCCCCCCCATCCATCACGGGGGGCGGAGAGCGAGCAGCTTCACAACATTCTGTGGGGGGGGGGGGGAGTAATTACCCCGTCGCCGAGGTGTTCCCGCCACACCTCGACCCCTCTGTTAGTCATGTGGGGGGGGGGGGGACCCTCACGCTGATGAAAGTATGACAAACGAGCCTCGTCAAAACTTTTTTAACGAGAAAACTTATCTTAGGATCCAGAGAAAAGGAGGAAAAAAATATATGGTAAGCTTTTATTTTGAAGGGTCGAAACCACGGGACAGAACCGGCAACTTCCGCCTGCACGGCGCCGGAGGAAGACGAAATGTGGCGCCACAACTTTTAAAAATGAGCAAACTTATCTTAAAAAAAAACACACTTTTATTTTGAAGGGTCGAAGTATCTCGCTCCAGCTTCAGAGACGTGAGGGTCGTTATCTCGCTCTCGCTTCAGCCGAGCGGCGCCATTACTCACTGTCCGCCTGCGATGACGGGCTTTCGTCTTAAAGGGGCAGTGCGCCGCTTTCTGAACATTAATGCGTCGTTGTCACTTTAATTGTGATGCATTTGTTTACCTCACTTTGTTTACTTCACTTTGTTTACCTCACTTTGTGTACAGATGAGACCATTAGATACTCCGGCTCACGGGGAGTGTGCGTGGCGGCGCTTATTAAAAGTTTGGCGCCCGCTGAACTTCCTGTTGTTGTTGATTCTTTTTGGGAAAGTTTGTAGTTCTTTTATTTTGAAAGGTGAGAAATTAACAGAGAAATTGATCGTCTTGAGAGGCGAACAGAGTCTGCAGGAAGAGGAAGATCTGCAACTCATACGTGATTCTCTCTGTAGCGGGGGCGTGTCATCAGTATTCAACACGCCCCCCCCCCCCCCCCCGGGGGGAGGAGCTTGGAGGCGAGGAGTGAGGGAGGAGCTGACGGAGGAGGTGATGTATGATCCCTGGTGGCGGAGGAGCCGGCTCTTCAAACAGCGTAATGAGCCAGAGAGGACCCCC
>CM070091.1:18726376-18728876 GCA_036178185.1 Liparis tanakae | reverse complement strand
TCGTTATGAGTTGTAACATTTTTTTTGTGATGATCTTCGTTTCCAGGGGGAAATTTGGAAGAAAAGCAATTTCACTTTAAAGTCTCCGACACAATGCAGGAGGAGAGGAGGAGGAGGAGGAGGAGGAGGAGAGGAAGAGAGGGGGAGGAGGAGGAGGAAGAGAGGGGGAGAGGGGGAGGAGAGGAGAAGAGAGAGGGAGCAGGAAAGGGAAAAGGGGAAGAGGAGAGGGATGGGGGAGGAGGAGTTTGTGTGAATGGCTGGGGGGAGGAGCTTGGAGGGGGAGGAGCTACCTGACAGCCATTGGCCAATCGGAGCGAGACGAAGAGTTCAAAGAACGTTGTTCAAAGCCTTTATATAAATATATATTTATTTTCCCATGATGCCTTGCTGCAGGCGGTCCAGGAAGTGGAGGACGCTCGCCTCTTGAACCGATGAGGCTCGTTGCCACGACAACGCGGCTGCTCAGTGACACAGACGGCGAGGCCTCCGGCCGCCATCTTTACTCTGGTTCTCCACCTCTCCAGCTCTCCTCCTCTCCTCCTCCTCTCCACCTCTCCACCTCTCCTCCTCTCCACCTCTCCTCTCCACCTCTCCACCTCCTCTCCACCTCTCCACCTCTCCTCTCCACCTCTCCACCTTCTCCTCTCCACCTCTCCTCCTCTCCACCTCTCCTCTTCACCTCTCCACCTTCTCCTCTCCACCTCTCCTCCCCTCTCCTCCTCTCCACCTCTCCTCTCTCCACCCTCCTCTCCACCTCTCCTCTCCACCTCTCCTCCACCTCTCCACCTCTCCTCCTCTCCACCTCTCCTCTCCACCTCTCCACCTCTCCTCTCCACCTCTCCACCTCTCCTCTCCTCTCCACCTCTCCTCTCCACCTCTCCTCTCCACCTCTCCTCCACCTCTCCACCTCTCCTCTCCACCTCTCCACCTCTCCTCTCCACCTCTCCTCTCCACCTCTCCTCCACCTCCCTCTCCTCTCCCCTCCACCTCTCCACCTCTCCACCTCTCCTCTCCACCTCTCCTCTTCACCTCTCCACCTCTCCTCTCCACCTCTCCTCTCCACCTCCACCTTCTCCTCTCCACCTCTCCACCTCTCCACCTCTCCTCCTCTCCACCTCTCCACCTCCACCTCTCCACCTCTCCACCTCACCTCTCCACCTCTCCACCTCTCCTCCCCTCTCACCTCCCCTCTCCACTCTCCCTCCACTCTCTCCCACCTCTCCACCTCCTCTCCACCTCTCCTCTCTCCATCCTCTCCACCTCTCCTCCTCTCCACCTCCACCTTCTCCTCTCCACCTCTCCACCTCACCTCTCCTCCTCTCCACCTCTCCACCTCCACCTCTCCACCTCTCCACCTCACCTCTCCTCCTCTCCACCTCGACTTTGTCATGAATCTGAAGATCTTTGTGGTTTTTGATGTTTATTTATATTTAACTTTGTTGCTTTTCTTCTTCTGTGGTGGTTTGTTGCCAAGCAGTCGAGTCCGAGAGGTGCTGACCTTTGACATGCAGCTTCACCGCTCAGGGCCGCACGTGCACACTCACGTGCACACTCACGTGCTTCCTTGATGAGTGTGCACGTGAAGTGTTTTACGTGCACGCTCATCAAGGAAGAGAATCATCCTTAAACTGACGGACCTCCGAGACTCCTTTCAGGACGCGGCGCCGTGACGACGCTTCCTTTTGTCGGGAAGCTTGAGCGCTCCACGTGCACGCTCACGTGCACGCTCACGTACAAGTCCACGTGCACGCTCACGTACAAGTCCACGTGCACGCTCACACGCACGCTCATGTTCACGTGCACGCTCATGTGCACGCTCACCGAGGGAGAGAAGCACGGTTAACCTGGCCGTGTCTCTCTCGTGACCTTTGACCTTTGACCCTCTGCTGAAGCGTTCTGCATGTTTCTACAAGCGTGTTGGTTTCCGTGGCGACGATCCAGAGGAAACATGAAGTATCTAAATAAAATAATGAATTCATGTCGACTAGAAACTCGAGCGTCAAACAAAAAGAGTTCTACGTGACTCCCTCACCCCCCCCCTCCCTCACCCCCCCCCCCCCCCTGAGCGATCACAGCGATCACCGCGCGGCGCCGTAATGGATGAAGCGGCGTCCTTAATGGAGAATCCATAGTGACGGCTTTACCCACAATGCACTCTGGGGGAGGAGCTCGGTCAGCGTGTTGGCCACCGAGAGGAGGATGAGGAGGAGGAGGAGGGGGGGAGGAGGAGGAGGAGGAGGAGGAGGAGGTGGAAGAAAAGGAGTTGGAGGAAGAGGAGGAGGAGGAGATGGAGGAGGAGGAGGAGGAGGAGGAGGAGGAGGAGGAGGAGTCTCCTGACCTCCAAACAAAAACATCACGTCTCACGGAGCTGCTGACACTCATGTCTCCAAAGATTAATATATTTATATATATATTTATATAAATATAAAAATATGTATATATAAAAATAAATATATATATACATATATATATATATATATGTATTTATATAAATATATAT